>JAZGTI010012807.1:0-15390 GCA_036877585.1 Botia kubotai
TGATTCAGAAACGCTTTGGAAAATTTCAATAGATTAGTCATTAAATGTTTTGTGCTGGAATTTCCATTGTTGCTTAATAATTATAGTACTGTACGCTCTGGGCACCTGCTAAACTTTCACGAGATTTAATCTGAAATCCTTTTTAACAGTTTTGAGTTTTCTGTACTGTGCTGATTCCCCATCTCCATCCTATCTAACACATCCGTTTAAAGAGTTATTATAAATAATTATAGCTGATTATTTTTATTATTATTAGGGTCAGTGTTTATGTGTTAAATAATGAGAAACACAGTACATTGAATTGTCTACAGTTATGCTGCTTCTGTAATATGTATTTTATACTTTTATATATGATAGATATGTGCATGGCGCAGGTGCTGCTGACTCTGTCCATCGCGCATGATACGCAACACACCCGAGTTACCCCCAATAACCATCAGTGTATCTCTCTCTACCTGTAGACACACACTAACACGATATAGCCGCGCCACACAACAGCGCTATTGCAAATGCACGTACACGAAGCATAACTTACTGTATGTATTTTCATCCCGTGTTCCGGCCACTGTCCCGTCCGGCAGTAGCTGAAGGTGATAGCCTCCGTTCATGCAGTATAACCGCGTCCGCTTCGTGTGATCGCGCAGGTTCGACGCTTCTGCATTCGGCGAAAATGCCGCAATATCGGCCTCGGTCATACCGACGATCTGCTGTCTCGCTTCAACGCTATCTGAACACAGATAAACGGCCGTGTCGCAAACCTATCGAGAGACCTACCTAGACATCATTTTAAGGCATCTGGTTCGAAACTCGCCTAATAAGCCCTATAAAGCAGTCTGGACAGTGAGCGTCGCGTGTTTTGAACACGGCCGATACGAGGACGGGCGGCTTGTGTTCGTTCACTGGAGACTTTAGTGGCGGTAGATGCGCTCTTTAAAACAATCTTGCAATCTTTTGTTTATATGCGTCCTTATGTTTAATACAGGAAAAATTGCAGTTTTAATATTTATACTGTATTTTTTCTTATTGATTTTGTTTCATGTTTAACGCTCTCTTTAAGATGCACCAATGAGGTTTACATCAATAGCAAGTACTGTGTATAAAATACTGTTAAAAAATAAGTGACTTGCTCTCAAGAGGGCATCATTTATTTATGCTGGTATAATCTGATGGCCATGGACGTCTGTTGTTGGGAGAATGAATGATGCTTTGAGTCTATGACAGCTGTTAAACCCTCATACAGAATCATTGCCAGCTGTTTTATGTGGGATCTTGTGTTCTTTAACAAGCGCTTTGAATCTGAGTCATTGAATCTGACCCTGGCTTAAAAAATATTTTATCTTATCTGTTATGCCTGCATTTTATTAAATATTTTTTTAAATTATAAACAACATTATGAAACAGATTGGCGTTATTAAACGCTTTATCTAATTCTTACAGAAAAATAGGTTAAAGGTTTAAAGTAAACTAAAGGTTTGGGCTAGATCTTTATCTCTGTTGTTCTCCACCCTGTACGAACAGAGATCATCTCTGACAAGCAGCAGATGAACATGAGAGAGTCTGAATTACTGCATTACAAATCCACTTCAACAGATTCATCTGAATCTGGCTGTAACATGACAGGCCGCTGTTGATACTACAGAATCTGAAACATTTTATTAGACACGTTACAAAAGTTCATGTAAATCTGTTTATTTCATATCTTTAGGAAAGAAAGAGCCAAGTGTGAAAAGTGCTGCTGAGATGTTGATTCGAATCAGAGAATAAATGTTGCTAAATCTGTACGGGACAATGCAAAGCGAAGCAGAATGCAGCTGGAGATATCATCTGCCTTTTATTTATGTAATAAACAAGATGTATCGGGCCTCCACAAATATTTCCTGTCCATCATCTCTCTTGCTGCTCTTGAACGTGTATATACCTTTTACAACTGTAAAGACAAGCACAGTTTGAAATTGTACAAGTTGAAATCAATATGTTTGGCACAAAAATAACAGACTGCAACAACAGAGGCGAGTAGAAATTCCCAGAGTTCACCCTGCTTCTGCATCAGCGTGACTGATTCAAACAGAGTTCAAATCACGTACACTGCCATCTAGAGTGTGAGAGGTACTACAATTATAACTGAAGTGGGCCTGAGTTGTGACATCACAAGATGTTTGGCGTAGCTGTGATTGTGTTTTATAACTTTATATGAATCTATTTAAAAAAACGGAACAAAATAGTTCATCTGTATGCCACCAGATCATTACTGGTGATTTGCATCCATTGTTTTGGCTGTGTAGCGTGGCGTTACTATGTAAGCCAGCGACATTGAAGGAACAAGTACACGAAACACAACAACCACCAATGAAGTTTAGACTCATGATTCACATTGCATAATTCCTACATGAATTAACAGGTGAGAATGAATAAAAATGGCTGTTCTGGATGTCAATACACACACTTCTGCATAACACACCAGCCACTGAAGCGTTTTACACGACACAAGTGCTCGAATTGTGTTTCTCTAAATGACGAGGGTGCGATCAGTACACTCCTCTCCATGTCAGATCAGTAAGATCACTTTAGTTTAAACTACAGATCACTGAGCTGCCCAAAATAAACATGGCTGTTTTTAAAAGGACAAGTGCATATTATGGGTATAAAAGTACAATCAACCATGAAGACGTCTTGACACAATGGATGCAAAACGTCAGGTGCGGCCAGGTTAAGAGAACAGCTGAAAACAAAACGAGTTTTAAAAAGGCACATTTTCCCTTTTTCTGTAGATGTTAACAGTTCTTTGACATGACTTTTAAAACAGTACAGATATGCTGCTATACAAAACGTTTGTCCTTTAAAAACCACTATGAAGCCATTTGTACTCTACATATTACTGAAATGATTATTTCAAACCAGGATCAGTTATTGTTAAAAATTCTGATAGACTGTAAAAGTGAACATAAACTCTGTACTCGAGTACACTGAACTGTCAGTGCTGCATCTGCTCCAGAAATAAAACGTGTATATATGTGTATATCTGTTACTGTCCGTTAGATTCATGGTTATGTCATTGCAACAGTTCAGCCATTTGCTAGCTTTTTAAAACTCATTACCCGTCTCTCCTCTGACTCCACTTTATATATCTCATCAATAATTCTGGAGTTCTGTGCTGGGTTGCATTCAACCACCTGTTCCCCCTCCTCACCCTCTAGTGCCGCCTGTCCTCCGTGTGCTGTCTGAGGTGGGAGGGGCTTGGGGAAAGGGGCGGGTGTTTAAGGCATCGTGTCCTGCTGGGAGGAGCTTCACTTCTGGTGAAAGAGCAGCGGTTTGACGCTCCCAGCTTTGAATTTTGGTAACTGGTTGCTGATGATCTCCGCGAGCATTTCGGGAAACTCCACACTCAGGGATTTATTCACGAACGTGTAGAAACAGAAGTTCAGCAGTCCGCCCACCATCTGAGGAAAAATCAGGAAATCAAATACTGCTTCACACAATGCGAGACATTTAAATGTGTTTCAGTGAAACAAATGTTCAGCAAATGAAGTCAGGAAGGATACGTTCAGTTAGGATTTGATTGGATCATGAACATTGGACTACAACATTAACTTCTGCAGTAGACACTGTTCAAACTGTAAACGCTGTGTGTGTGTGCGTGTGTTGTTTAGGATAAAGTTCATTACGTCATGCATGGAGTCCAGTAGCTTAGTGAGCTGGTAAAATCTCTGCCAGTTCTGGCTGGAGTTCTCCTCTCTCTTCACGATGGCTTTGCCCAGTTCTTTAATGTAAGACATTCGCAGCTCCTCGAACACTGATTGGCTCTTCAAACCGTCCTTTGGCACTGAGAAACCACACACACACACACACACACAAAGGTTTTGTCACCTCCAATAACCTTCCACACAATCTAAAAAGACCAAACTGCTTTGACTGCCCTTCTAAATCCGGTCCACTGATCTCAGTGTTTACAGAAGGACTGGAGCAGCTCACCTGTGCTCAGCAGCAGAAGAACCTTCATGCACAGGTACTCCTCGTTTGACACCTGCAGCCTCACAAACTCATTGGAGATCTTCAGCATCTGCTGACACTGATCAGTCATGTACGGCAGCTTCATCCTCTCTCTGTAGACACATTCAGAGTTACTCGTTATCTGATGTCTCTGAAACTCTGACTTTTATCTTTTATCCGAGTTTATTTTGGCAGTATAACTGACAACAGTAGAGCTGCTGGACTGTTAGCTGAGATACATACTCGTTAATCACGAGATCTGGAGCGAAACACAGCATGTTTCCATTACACTGCTGGTAAGATCTCCAGCCAAGCCCGAAAGACATGAGGAAGAGCCAGGAACACTGCAGGAGGGTCATCTGATCGTCCAGGTGAAGGTTTCGGAAACCTGAAAGTAAAGAATGAGAGAGAGATTTCTTTCAGCATGTTCTGCGACTGACTGTAACATCATAACTGATTTAATCTGATGTTGTCTTGGCTTGTACACAAATGTTTCATTTAAAAAAGCTACAAGAAGGTCAAACAGATTTAAAGGGAATCCAAAATCGTACATTTTAACTCCTCATTGGCTAAAGTGATCATTGAACTTAGTAGTAATGCGATTTAGAATAAACCGTGTCAAGCATAAACACTCCATGTGGTACCTGGCAGAGCTTTGGCCCATTTGACTGCAGAGATGACCTGCCGGCCGCCCAGCCTGTTCAGGGTGGTCATGAGGCGGGTGGAGGTGTCTGGTATGGTACTGTCATACCCTGCATAGACGGTGTCGGGCTCAATGGCCTTCAGCAGAGATAACATAGTGGGCACGAGCTGAGGCATGGGTTTGGGCACCAGCGCTCGGACCTCGGGCAGCGGCGGAAGGCTCTGCTCAGGAACTGTCTGCTGTTGGATTAACCTGCTGCCACCCGGACGTTTCTTAATCTTACGGGCTGGAATTATAGGAAGTTTCAAACAGGCAGTTTAGGATTTTCCTGGTTTGAGTTCGTTATAAATGTGGAGTGACATTTAAAAACAATAATTGTGTAATAACTGAAGCCTCTGCTCCTACCCTCCAGATTCATGCCGGCCATGAGACATTTGCGGAAACGACAGGCAGGGCAGTTCTTGCGACGGATTTTGTCAATGATGCAATCGTTGCGTCCAGCACACAGGTAATTGTGTTGTCCTGTGACAGTTAAATTCAGTGTTAATCTGATTCCCTTAAATATCACATTATCTTAACTATATAATCAGATAACACTCAGATGTGTATGTGAGGTAGCAGCTGAACTACACATCACAAACAGCCACAGCTGAGCAGATTGATATGTAGTTAGCATTATTGCTGTGACCATTACATTAATGTTCATTTATTCAATTAAATGTAATTATTTTTATTGTTTGTAAGATTTTACTTGGGTTGTAGTGAAATCTTAAAGCAATGCTTAAATAGCTATTGGTTGAAAGTGTTTTTGTGAAATTATCGCCCGAGCATTGTAGGCGGCACCTAACTGTGATTTCTGAGGCAATTACTGTGATAATGTTATGAAAAATGACAAAGACTTTTTTAGGAGTAATGTGCACTGATGAATCAAGCTCAGTAAAACCAAGAATGAGTATCCAGGACATTCATTCGAGGACAAAATCTTTATTCAAGTAAATTCACAGCAGAAGTGGAGTTCTGTGTCAATCTCTCGCTCCTAACATCACAGATGTACGACGTTCTCATTTTCCTTTCTCTCAGAAACACACACTGATTAACAGTTATTTTAAATTCATATTCTAGATTTCTGTCTGATATTATTAAGAGAGACATTTCAGCAGCCACAGGGAAAAAGATGCTCTGACAGTGAAACCATGGAAACGGATCAGACTGCTAGCATCGGCTACCTAAACTCAACCTAACCATGTAAAGAGAGGCAGATAATATTACACTGAGGTTTTATACGGGAAACACATCTCATATTGTAGTTGGGCACACTGATAAATCTTGACTCATCCTTTCTCACACTTTAGTAGACTTTTATAACGTCTGTGCAGGGAGAGGTTGTATTTAATAGATGTATTAGAAGCGTCTCACCCTCGACTGCTCTCTTAAAAAACACCTTGCAGCTCCCGCAGGTGAGCACCCCATAATGACACCCTGAAGCTTCATCTGAACACACCAGACAGATCTTGCGTGTGGCAGCGCCTGACTTGCCCACCGCTGGGGCTGTGGCAGTGCTGTCTTCAGCTCTGAAACACACAGAAGGTACATTACAACACACACGTTAGTTATGCGTTAGTTGAATGTTTCTAGGGATTGAGCACTAATATTTGAATGCAAATGTAATAGCCTCACAGGCTAGAAAACACTTTTGATCACTTCAGATAGTCTCTTTTAACTAAAGATGTTCGTAAAAACAGATCTTCAGAAGTCTTTTCATTCCGCTGAGTCACACAGCAATGACATGATGGCGGCAAAACCGGCCAGCAGGGGGAGACTGCAGAATGCATGTTTATCAGCTCCACGCTGGCTGCACAAAGCCACAATTACAATGCCAACACATGTGCGCGCACACAGACACACACATGCGTATAAAGCGTGAGAGAGAAAGACAGAGAGAACGTGAGAAGAGCATACGAGCATATGTGTGTGTATATATGTATAATATATACATATATGTATATATGTATAATAGAATAAGTACATAATAAATAAATAATAGCTGCCCTCATGCAAATGCATGAAGTGTGGCAGAGCAGAAAAGGAGAAATGAACAGTTGCACATCCTCTTTAAACAGCACGAGTCTTTAACTCTAATAACACATCAGATCTGATATTCTAACAGTCAGTCAAGATCATCTAACAGCACATTCAAAACAAACAGCTTTAGTATGAATGCCAGTGTGGGTCTGTCTGTGTGTAACTACACACAATAAGTGTGTGCAGAAAATGGCACAGCTATAATTTCACGACAGGGGCAGATTTCTGCTGAATTAGAACGTTTATTACTCGCCGTGTTCTTGCATGTTTGAATAATAAATATCCAGCCAGATTTAATTCTACTTTTAGCTACCAAAAAAAACAAACGTGGTGACGTGCAGTTGGCACCTTTGGGATCGATTTCTACTGAATCTCTTTCAAATGATTTTTGAACTAACTCCGGTTGATATCCAGATATATTTCGCTTGAATAAAAGCAGGTAATGTAGATGCTACCAGCACCAAATGAAGCACCTTTTTGAGTAAAACATGTTTAAAAACACAGTGGATAACCAATTTTAACTTCAGTGGATTTAAAATAGCCAATTAACTGCAGTGATCTCTTCTGCAAGCACAAAATAAGTGTCAGACTGAGTAATGTAATTTTAAAACTGCTGGGCTATTTTAGCCAGTTCATAACTGATGCCGATTAAATGTTTCGAGATTTTATCATGTAAGACTGTAAAAACTGATTTAACAGCATTATTCGCATATTTACAAGAGGTAGAAACACTGATTGGATAAATGCAATGTGCAGCAAGCTTGTCCTATAACTGTATAATAACTGTAAAAATAACTCATCACTACAGTTAATGTGTTTACAGTTACTGTAAATTACTGTAAAAAGTTATTACATTATTAACTGTTTACTCGTGGTTAAACATGAGTGTAGGAGTCTCTCTGACTTATATCTACTGCTTGTTTTGATGGTTCACTGGAATGCACTTTATTGCTTTTCTGAAAGAACATTATTCATTTATCAGAATATAAACAGTAGAGAGTGTCATAAAGACCTGTAATCCAAGAGACTAGTACAAGCATATGTGCAGTTACATTTGGTACTTTGAAAATATGCCTTTGGATTTGTTCTCTGTAACTTCAATATTAAAATCTTTATAACAAAAAAAGTTATATTTGGCAAAGATCTAACATGAGCTCAGATGTTGTTAAGCTACAGAATATGCTGCTTTTGAAGCTAAGTATGTGATATCAATTTCATTTTTTTATTCTCTTATGGAAAGCAGAACCATGCATTATGAGCTCAGCATTGTGAATGACATACCCTCTCAACCTACATTTCTATATATCTGATGAGTTGAATTTGGAAAAATACTTCCAAGGCCGCTAAAGTGGGCGGTCAGGTGGAGCTATATTAGACTGCCGCAGGAAAAAACATGTTATCATAAAAAACAACAGCCACCTCTAGCAGTGACAGAAATTATGAAAAAAACATGATACCTGTGACAAATAATCCTTTCTTGAGGATTTCTGTTTACTTAATCATAGACTACAACCACCACAAAACACACGTGACATCTGCTAGTGATATATCAATCATCACTGAATTATTTCACTGGCATCTGTCTGTTACCTGCCCACAGAAAACTCTTTCTGAACATCACACAGAGACTGATCGCTGGAGGTGCTGGAGAAGTTTGTTTGTTATCATAACTTTATTCAACTTAATTGGCACAATTACACTTTTTTTAATAGCTACAGTCCTTAGTTTCACAGGATCTGTGCAAAAGCAGCAATAACAAAGAAGGAAATCGCTCTGGCGCTGCGGAGAAAC
The DNA here is from genome assembly GCA_036877585.1 of Botia kubotai. Lineage (NCBI taxonomy): Eukaryota > Metazoa > Chordata > Actinopteri > Cypriniformes > Botiidae > Botia > Botia kubotai. Next base: position 8,504 of record JAZGTI010012807.1, read on the forward strand.
ACACAACAACAGAAAGAGGACATTCAGACTGCCACTGGCTGCTTTCTAACCTTGAGTAAGTTCTAAACGAGAGACATCCTCATGAATTAAACCTTCCAGACAAACATTCTACATTTTAAACATACAGAGTCTTAAAATAAAACCTCCAACACACAGTCAATTATTCCCTGAATATATAATCTCTTTTTCATGACTCATGGTTCATGGTACAAAGACTAAAATGTAGGTCACATTTATTTACTAACAAGTTCATCTCAACTGCTTCACCCAAACCCGAAATCCGCAGTCTCGGTCATCGTTCAAGCATCAAGAGGAATGTTTTAAAACGTTTGTACAAACTGAGAGAAAGAAATGAATAATACAGAAATAATACAGGTCTTTATGAAATGAACAGCCGTATCTCTGAAATCTATTAGAATAAATCTCATTCAAAGCCATTTAGTAACAGCCAGTAAATCTGTCACCACACATTAGCTAAACTCTGTATTAATGTGACAACAGTACTTGACCACCAGAAACTGTTTCACGGTTACAGATGTACATGACATGACTAAAACCTGACTTGTTTACTGTGATTCCTGGCCTCTCTTTGTCTGTTCCTCTAATTCAGTACTGTTTACATCTATAGACTTGATTATAATGGAAGAGCTCTGGTTTTGAGGCGTCACGCCGCTGGTTTGCTGTGTAACTGCGTTCAGCCCAGCTGTGATGCAGAAGGGAAAGTAGGTCAATGACGAGTGTTTCATTAGTGAGACACTGAGTAAGCAAGAAAGAGAGAGAGAGAGAGAGAGAGAAAAGAATGAACAGATAGTTAAACTTGGGTTGAGTTCTGTGATGACTAACCAGCAGGAGATTCTTAATGCAGTAAAGAAAGTTAAAGCAGCTCGGTTAGGAAACATCACAGTCCAGTCACTGCACTTCTAATACGTTCTACAGACGTTCTACAGAAATAACCCAACCGATTTAAAAGACTGATTTAAATGACAGTTAGTTATATAACTATACTGGCAATAACAATAAGCAGCAGGTATGAGTCATGATGAGCTCTTCCTGTATTGTTTATGTTGATGGCCCGGAAGACTGTATCGACCAATCAACATCCAAGACCAGAAAATGTCATCAAAATATATTAAAATAACCGTATTAGCATATATAACCAATACAAGCATTATAGCACAGCTGCTTTGTTATACTTTCTAAAACATATAAGTATGACACATGTATGCAGTTTTCACAGAAAGCAATAACCAGTGCTAAAGTGACTATTGTGTGTTACACCAGATGGCCTTTCATGTCTTCTGATGTTTACTGTTTGTGTAGAACATAGACACACTATGTTCTATGGCATCAGTCTTTTACTGCTATCATCTGTCAATTACAATCAGCTCTGTGTTTAAATGATAGTAATACAGAGCCGCTTTCCTTCATGCTTACAGCCGTTTAAATTCGTTTATCAGCATATAATTACTCCTCTTAATAAGCAGAAAGTCTGTCCTAATTATTATTTGGACTGGTTCAAAGTTCCTCATTGTGGGACTGGTTATGCAGAGTTAAAAATACTCTGAGAGAGAGAGCGAGAGAGAGAGAGAGAGCGAGAGAGAGAGAGAGAGCGCGAGAGAGCGAGAGAGAGAGAGAGAGAGAGAGAGAGAGAAAACAAGCTACTCATTCACAGCTGCTTGAGAGAACGTCCATCTTGAATCATATCAGAGCAAGAATGATTTTAGCAAAGCTTTCAGAGCGTGTGAGCGAGAGTCGGTGAAATTCAGAGGGTTTGGCTCCATGACAGCCTTCACTCATAACTGAAGAAGAGACGCAGAACAATGTTTGAAATGGGCGTCAACAGACTCTGTGTTTGCGTGAGAAACAAGTGGTGCCACTGATCCAATGCCAAATGTGTTTGTGGTAGAGCTTGCCCACAAGAGAGTTAGAGAGAGTGTTAGAGAGAGAGAGAGAGAGAGAGACACACACACAGCTCCTGTCTAAGCTGTCTGCAAGCCGCTAAATGTCACACAGGTTAGGACGAAATGGCAAACAAACTCTACTCCCCCTCACAACCTGCAGCCCACAAAAGACTGATAAATAGAGCCCACATGTAAATGAAAGATAAAACCTCTCTCCGGTTTCACCATCTGTTCCTGTGTGTGACTGAACCACTAACTGATCTGTTTTTAACCCAGATCCACAAAAACTCCACAAAACGACAATTGTGTAGTTCATTTTAAGTTTACAGCCACAATTTTCAGTGCCAACCTCTCAGATCTGTTTTTATTGTAACATTTTACCACGTTTAAATTTATTCTGCATATGGGTGTAGTCATTTACCCCAAAATCACTGCTAAAATCAAAATCACAAACCATAATAAATCTCACCGGCCTAGCAATCAGTTAACATTACTGGTTAACACTAACTAACAGCCTGCAGGACATCTGGAAGTCAAAGTCATATAAATGGAGAAGCAAGTTCCTACGTGTTAAAGAATCATAAAGATAAACATATGTTTGTAATAAAATGTGCTGATGAATCCGGCCTGAGTCAACAAGACTAAGAACATGTTTTGAGAAACTAGGTCATACTTTAAATGTGATTCCAGATTGTTATCAGTCTTATTACTTCTCTGATAAACAAAATGAACACAGAGGACACTGAATCTATTCACTGTTGTTATTGGAAACAATCGCTGTGTTTATTTTAAGCATCTAAGTTTGACTAGGTGGGTGTGTCACTAATGACCAGTCACATGGAAAAACTATGCAGACACTTCCTCAAAGCCTGTATGCGTGTTTAACAATCAATCATACATGCTGCAGGCCGTTCAGAGGAGCAGGTTTTGAGCTGAACTGCAGTCAGTCCCGCTCTGTTGAGATCATTCAGTTAACTGTGTCAGTTATATAACACACTAATAAGTGCAGGACTTCCCTGTCGTAAGACTCACAGTACACACGGAAAGGATTCTGTATTACCAAAAGAACCCTGGATGCACATTAGGAAGAGTTACTATTGACCTACATATTTCTGCAGTAGTTTTCCACGGGCCTGCTCTCCCAGCACATTCAATTCACAATTATGATTTCTGCTCGCACAAGTCAGTGGTTTTAAATAGGTGTGGAGAGATAGCGGTAAAACATGACTGAACATGAATGTGATAAAGACGACGATACTGTCAGAATGTTCTGAGACACTGTGTCCTTTAACTGACCTAACAGCATCTTAAACCAGATTCATGTGAGTTAAACCAAACAGTACAGCAGGTGAGTTTCAGAGGTGACTTAATGATGGTTCATTTCAGTCTGATTCCAGATCTGGTGAAATAACACCATACATTCATCGGCCTCATAATCCCAAACAGGATATACTGGTACTAAAGTAGAACTCTTATGTTGTTTACTCCTCTTACAAACAGTGAATGTTCGAGCGCCCAAACTGATGAATCTGACCGATTTTTCTTAGAATGACTACACCTTTTTAACAAATGAATTATCATATGGTAGCCATTTGTAATTACATTGTGAGAGCATTTAAATAATCCTTTTTTAATCATTTAAATAAATGTTAAAATAATTTAGAGGTAAACAAAACATATATTTTTCTTCACTATACAATTGTCCATTACCTAACCCTGTTTAAGCACTGCCAACTTCATTAAATCTTTAATACACACTGACTTGGTCCACAACTGAAGCGCTGACCATGCTGGCCTTCACCACATCTTACCTGCCATAGGTAGTTGTAAAGGTTTTGGAAACCGGTTGTGTTCCACTTCCATAGCCCTGTCCCCTGTTCCAGCTATCTTCAGATGAGGTCAGGGGGGTGAAGGCATTGAAGACGGACTTCTGCTCTTTCTGCTGACTGACAGCAGCTGAGGGCGATCCAAACAGAAAGCTCTGTCCACCTGAAGTGGTGACGCCACATATGGAGATGGGTGTGCTGCTGTGGAGGCTGCTCTGACAGTAGTTATTCCCACTGGAGTTCTCCTGTTTGATGACCCCAGGAGTACACAGCTGGATTATGGAGTCCTTCTCCACCTTCACAGTGAGCGAGCTGCTGGTGTGGACCGTGTTGCTGCCAGAGGAGCTGGAAGTGGTCGTGCCATTGATGATGCTGTTTACAGAGACCGCGGCCTTCAAGTCTCTCTCTGAACTTGTGGGCAAGTCTCCAAGCAGAGCATCTTCCCCAATGGTGGAGAGGAACACATCATCTCCCACATAGAAATCAGAAGGTGAGCCTTCTAACTCAAAGTCCTGTAGAAGATCCAGAGTGTTGTCACTAAAAAGCTTATGATTACCAATGTCAACATCTTTCCCAATGGGCCCAAAGGAATCCTGGTCAAGGTCCATGTCGCCTCTATCCAAGGGACAAAAGTCCTCCGTTTTTAAAAGAAAGAGATTGGGATCCACTCCACCAATCAGGGAGTCCGTTGAAGGTGAGACGCTACTGAGCTCTGCAATGCTGGCCTCCAGACCTGAGAAGTTGCTCCCCAGAGTAAATGTGCTCAGAGGCTGGTGTGGCTGGGCCCTCTGGTCTTTCCCAGCCATCTTGAGATCTGAGTCGTCCACAAACAGGCCTAGAGTGGAAGAGCACATCATATCTGTATTCTCCAGAGTTGGCGAGTTGCTCACACCTCTGGGAAGGTCTCCAGAAACGGGCTGCATCAGTGGACTGATTTGAGGAAGCACAGAGGCGGGGGCGACAGACATGGCACTTTGTATTCCGCTGATACTGTAATCCAGAGTATTTGGACACTCTTCTCTCTTGGAGTTGTTCTTCATGCCTCCTTGATCCATCTACACAAAACAAATACAGTCACTCAAACTTACTGTAAATAACAAGAAACTATAAACGTCTAATATATATATATATAACACATATAATCACGTGATTATAAAATGTTTTTATTATTAAGTAATTTAAAAACATTAAATGAGAGACATTTAGCTCTTAGATTTTACAGTAGTAAAAAAAACGGTAGTAAGTACAGTACAGTACAGTACTGGTCTAGTGGCAAAAATGACAACAACAATATTTTTGCATATACATCACATAACATATTTCTATGTGTTCATTTAAACGTTTAGGAACTTTAGATGACTTGTATAAAACGTACTAAGTAAAATATACAAATGACCGAGTTATACCATAAGTTATACTACAAAGCTTCCTCAAGTAACGCTATTTTGTTCCTTAATAACGCTTTAAAAATGTATTTGCATCACATACACGAAATGAAACAGTACTTAATTTAAATCGCGAAAAATGATCATTTATGAGCTATATCTGCATATTAAAACCGATCAGACGTGTGATCTCGCGCACGGTCGCGCGCTCGCGGCGGCAGGCTGCGCGTGGATCAGCGTGACGCGCACTGAGGCCTGCTCACTACCAATACTAACCTATACTAAACAGACGAGCAAACCCTCTCTATCCCACACTGGACGCTTAACCAACCTATACTAGCTCGTAACAGTCAGACGTTCATGAAATCGCGCTGACAGCTCAGTCAGAACCATTGAACACCCTAGCGACCAACAAGCGCGCAGAAGCCCACGACAGCAAGTGATCAATAAGTACTTTAAACGTTATCAGACGTTATATTTGTATTAGGGCGCAAAGCATGAACGAGAAACTGGTTTACAGGTGGTGAAACGATACGCACCGTTGAATATTTCTGTTCCTGTTGTTATTTGTCGCTTCATCTGACATTTTGTTTAGAGGTTCCGCTGGTAGCGATTAGCAACAACGCGAAGTCCGTCACCGTAGATGGACGTGTCGCTTCACAGACGCACAAAGATCGCAATCTGCGCGGAAAAGATCGCGGCGCAGCGTCCAGCGTTTCCCTCCCAATTCACACCACCGCACGGGCGATCCAGACCGCGTACTCGCTTTCGGCCGTCAGAAAAGAGGCGTGACATGAAACCCGAAATCATGAAAACATTCAAAATGGAGATTACAGTAGAATGACCCTGTTTACAACGTGCAGCGCGACCTGTCGGCAGTACAGAGTTATTACAGCCTCCTCCTGTTACTGTTACTGCACTGGAGTGACGTGACGTGACGTGACGTGACGTGACGTGCGGCTCCACACAACAATCATGACGTCATTACACGAGGTAAGTCACACTTCTGTGTCACCCTCGCTTCTGTAACTCATTATTCATCCTTTCACCGATGCACATCCTGAAATAGATAACATGTATAAAACCATGCTCTGATGTAATAGTTTGCATGTAATACATTATTGAATATTATATGTTACATTCATCCAACATATTATAATCCGATTTCAAGCATATTATAATCCACAGTAGATATAGTCTGATATAAACCATTCACAAAGTCCGTATTTTAAGTTCTCACTTCACATCTGTCATTCTCTGGTTTAGCATGTGCATCATTTTGGTACTCCGTTGGCAGTTCCTCTGTTAGGTTTGTTTACATTGTGTACAGCCTTTTGCTCTTATGTAACTTTTTATTTGGTACAACCAGAAATTTCCTTGATTATTGGCTGTTGTGTAATACTTCTTTGTACTTGTATTGTAATTACATAACAAATCCTTGAATAATACAAAGCAGTGGCCATTAGATGACTGTGTAAGAATACTGTGACTTTATAATGAGACAGACAGATATTGTGTGATTATAGAGAGATGTTCAGATATATATAAACACAAGACCATAATATATTCATGTATAAATTATTAGTTGTAATACTGTTTTCAAACATTTCGGCTTGTAACAATCACCGTAACACACAAACAAGGGTTTAAAAACAGACATGTCTACTGAATACTGAATATCATTCAGTCATTTTCATGTCTATTGACCAAACTTAGTTTTACTTAGTTCTTCGTTCTGATTTTTCAGTTTTGTAATTAAATGTCAACAACTAAAT
>JAZGTI010012808.1:0-15389 GCA_036877585.1 Botia kubotai
TCTATAGTATTAAACAAGCTATCAAACAAGCTAGGTAACATTATAATTTCCCCAAACGGACTCAACATCATAAAAAGGGGGAAAGCAAGCACTGTGAAGTTAAGGGAGGAGGGCTCAAAATGTTTTAATGGTAAAACACATTTTTTGCCCTGTTTGCATTTGTACTGTTTTTCTACTTGCACACTTATTTTAAGTATATATTTATTTACAATACAGCATGTTTTTAATTATATTTTTAGGGGGGGCAGCCCTTGGATGAGGTAGGTCCAGACCCTACCCCCAACCCCCCAAATTTCATTTCCAAATTACTGAAATTCACACACAGAGGAATTAAGGTGGTACTCAAAGGTATTTTCAAATATACTATAGTATTATTGGTATATGCCCAAAAAACACAGCAGAACTATGTCACGTTTTCAAACCTGGGGCCATGCTGGGCTGTGCTGGGCAGGTTTGATGCTGGGTGATGAGGACTCTGATTGGGCGGAGGAAGACTGCCATCCTGTGGCATGGCTCAGCCTTCCAGCCTCTGTGCCTCCTGGCAGGCCACTACTAGGGCTGGAAGTGATAAAGGGTGATCTGCCGGCTGCCTCCTGCTGGGTCTCAGTGAAAGTAACAAACCTCTTTTGGTCACCATGTGCTGTAATGTATTAAAAAAAGATTACACATACATTAAACTGTATGTAACTCACTTTGAGAACTTTTTTCTAGAGAATCAGTGGCTAATATTTCAAATGCATTTAATGTATTATAAGCGTTCATTTTTCAAGCGGTTACACATAAAGGACTCACCCCTGTCTAATGGTTTATTCTTGGGCTGAATGCTCCTGCGGGTTGTTGAGAGTCTAGCTCCAGCACGTCCACGAGACTCATCTTGCACCCTCTGCATGGACAGCAGGGGGCGCCGCAGCTGCAAACAAAATGCCTCAGTTTTGTGCTATTGAGATAGTACACCAAATGCAAAACCAGTGTTGTGAGACCTTACCTGCCTAAGTCCTCTCTTACGGCCCAAAGGTGGTTGGATTATTAGATTCTGCTGTCCTGGCTCACTCTGCACACTGGCAACCCTGTGGAGTAAAGCCAAGGAACAGACACACACACACACAAAGCTGATGAGCCGAAACTGCTCAGAAAGCTGAACACAATCCCTGTTAAATCCTCCTGATAGACGGGAGAGTTAAGAGGAAATGTGTCCCTTCCACAAATCCCCATCAGTCCAAAACCCTCCACCAATTAAACACAGGGACAGGAATGAATCAGAAAGCATGAATCACAGGTCAGGACCTGCAATGTCATCTACAAAAAAAAACAACAACAGAGGGGAATAGAGGAGATGGTATGGCAGTGTGAGCAGAAGTACTGTAACAATTGATATGAACTTAGTATATCAGATATGAAGTTATTTTGTACAAGACAGGAAGTGAGAACCATTTAATTTTTAAATGCTGTATCTGCTTTACATCTGCTAGACCATACTCCCCAGCCCGACAGATTGGCCCCCCAGAGAGGAACTCCAATTTGAGCAGCAAGAAGCCTGAAACATGAGTGGACACCATGAGGCTCACTGGAGATGACATGAGTACCACAACGTGATAATACGTAGACGGACATCACTGTCCCTAGCTGAGAGAAAGAGAAAGAAACAGCGGTTTGGAGAGTATGAGAAAAGAGTGAGAAGGATAGAATTTTTAGTTTTTTAGTTTTTAATATTACTTGCTTATTTTTTCATTATTATTATTTTTTTCTTTATAAGTTCATGCTTTGGCAATAGTGTATGCAAATCAATCATGCCAATAAAGTAGTTTGAAATTGCAAAAGTACTGTTCTAGACTGAAAGACAGAAAGAAAGAGACCCTAGAGAGAACTCAAGTTGAATGTGATGAACAGGGAAGGCAGGCCCTGCCCTGGCACAGAGACGGTGAGACACTGCACACACAGCGCCATGACACTGTACCTAGACAGGTTACTCTCCTCCAGAAGCCCCTGGGATTCATCTAGCACATTGGGTTCACTGCAGAATTGGGCAGGGAACAAAGTTAGGGGAAAAGTAAAAGCATGCAACCCCCTAGCTGTAGATCAGCCCTCTCTTAAAGGGAAAGATAAGGTAAGACTGAATAAGTAAATTAAGTAAACAGTTTCTGTTGTAGAATAGCATTGAGATTTTGAGTTTGCTTTTGGTCTGCATGAGCTTTAGACAGTAGCAGGAAGTGTTTACCTGTGACTGGGCAGCATGGTGCTCAAGCCTGGTTCTGGCTGACCGGAGAATGTTGCATTACCGGAGAAGCGTCGCTGGGAAATGAGTCTGGGGAGGAAAGACTCGTGCTCACTTACCACACTTGGAATGCTTATAGAGTCATCTGAAAGACAGAACATGAATGATCATTAAAGGTGCTGTAAGCAATGTGAGCAGTTTTTCACTGACCTTGTACAGGTACCATGTACCAATGTTATCCATCAAAAACAGCAGTAGCAAATATTGTTCTTCCATGAGAAACTGCTGCTCTCAAATTCCTGATACCCATATATGGGCTACTCTGTGAAAGTGCCAAATGACTGACAAGGCAAAAAACGCCTTAAAGCTTTTTGATAATTCTGATCACTGATTACTGTCACAGTCAAGTGTGATATTTCAATAATATATGTCAGGTAATTTCTGTAAACTCACATACTAGTATGAATAATTATAAAGTCTTTTAATTGACCACAAATGACCATGTGATGAAAAGCTATCAGTCAGTGACATTTCTTGGTTTATTTAAATACGTGACAGCATAAGCCACCACAACAGTAAAGTAAGCAACAGGCTTCTCACAAACTTCTCTTCATTGATTTAAATGGTGGAAAAGAACACTTGTTTTGCACCCCCAAAGCTTAAAGGTGCCGTAATAAGCGATTTCTGAGAAATGCTATTAATATTTTAAATTGCTACACAAACAAACACACCCATCAGTTCATTGCTTCGCCCTCAAAATAATGAACATGCTATGTAACAGGCATTGACTAACAGCTGCCATATATGTCCCCTATTGCTGATTGTTATGGTGTTGTGGTGATTGGTCCAATCCACTTTTTCTCTTATTTATTCAGCCAAAATTATGTGCAAACATTATATTTTTTCAACACATAGAGAACAGACATCTAGCAAATACTCACAAAATTGTTTGTTTAGGTGTTGATTTCAATTTTAACAGCATTTCTCAGAAATTATTTGCTGCAGCTTTAGGAAGAAAACAGAGAAAGAATCACATACTTTCTTCCTCTTCTTCATCTGTATGGCTAAGCGTGTCCTGTGAGGGCTGGCGTGATGGTTGGCTCTCCTGCTCCCAAACAGTTCCTGTGCCAGTGTTAGAGCGGGACATGGTGGCCAAACTCAGCCTGTATGCAGAGGTGGATGTGCCAACTGTGCTAATGGAGGTCTTGCCCTGGTATGCTGGAGAAACAGGGGTAGAAAACATCTGTAACTTCCATTCCCTGATCGAGGGAACGAGACGTTGTATCAATGTAGTGACACTAGGGGTTCGACTTTGGGAGACCAATCACTGCTTCTTCTCAGAAAACGGCAATAGGAATTGGCTAGTGAGATTTGAATGCAATCCCCACCTGGTCATACAGATATTAAAGGGAGACGGTGTGCACCACTCATTCAGATTTGTGCTGAGGCCGAGACGTACCCAGCTATCAGCGGTCAGTTCAGCACTGTGGGAGGATGGCAAGTATGGCAAGTTGTCAGCACATTTATAACCTTCCAACACACTGAAAGGACGTGAAACTTTCCGTACTGAAGGAACAGAAAACAAGCTTCCTGAAGGTCATTGCAGAGCTAGACTGCTAGTCAAAAACATTGGGATAGTGAACTTCTCCTGAAGAGAATACACTACATATACCACTTCCTAAGGGGAGGTTACATGTGCAAAAACAGATTACTTCAAGGGAAGTACCACATCAAATTATGGCTGTAAGCAAGGCACTACAAGAGGGAGAACCATCACAGTTTATAGGCCATGACATAGATAGTTCCGTCTAGGGGAAGACAGATTGGTTTCTCAAGGTACTTGTCAAATAGACTACACAGTGAAAAAGACTAAATCAACTCTGATGTTATGAAACCTCAAAAAATTATTACGTGTGGCTCTGTTTACAGCTGTACAAATGTTTGCCAGAGAGGCGACTATTGTCAGCACCTAAGAGCAGGTTATTCCATTAGTTGAGTGTGCACAGACCTCTAAGGGACACGACTCTTTGCAATTGGTAATCCAAAAAGATGGCATCCACGATTATATGAGATAACCTCTCTTTGAGACAGCCTTCCCTTTCTACTGACCTCCAAAGTAGGTACAGAGCTGCTCAGATTCTCTGAATTACTCAGTGAGGTCCAGGTAAATATACAAAGCAGGTACTGTGCTCCTCTGACTGTGGGAGGGCCTGCAGGCTCACCCAATGGTCCCTGAATGGAATAGTGAAGGGAACCTTGGGCGTGTAGCTGGGCCATGCTCTCAGAATAATGTGAAAAAATCCTGGTCCGAACTCAAGGCACCTGTTTGACACAGACAATGCCTGCAGATCCCCTACCATCTTGATAGAAGTGAGTGTAGTTAGGAGGGCCGTTTTCCCACACGCCAATTACTATTGACTTTTTATTTTTAAAGCCAATTTTATTGGCATTTTCTAAAAAGAAGCAATTGGTCTCCCAAGGTTAAACCCTTAGTGTCACTACATCAACAATGTTAAATGAGTTACAGGAAGGGAACGTCTAGGTAGGCAAATCAAATCGGTTTGTTGTGAAGCTGTGTGTAATATGTAATTCCCACCAGAGCCACTGTGCACAGCCTCTTTTAGGATTTTTAGTTCATTGTTGAACTCGGCAAACAGAGAGCTCTTGCAGAGGGAACGTGGAATAAAACGGCGCTCCAGTTGCTCTGCGATGTGGTGACGGGCTGTGATCTCCTCCTGAGACTCGGCTGGCTGAGTCAACAGCTGAGAAGTGAGAAAATGATACTCTAAATAAAAAACTAAGCAGTAACAAGCATCAAGATTTATGTAACCAACTAATGCCAGCAGACAATCCAATACTGACTGATGAATGATTTTGATAATTCATGCATTCCTAGTTGTACATAGCCACAGGAGGCACCGCCCACCTTGCACTGAATGAAAGGACGCAGCAGAATGAAGATTGGAATTCGTGTGCGCACTATGAAGTCGATGAAATCCCAGAAAGCCAGACCGCCAACTTTCCGAAGGGCCATTTCCTTGACCTGCAGGCTCAACTTGTACCAATGATTACCTAGCTGTCGCTCAAAGCACACTAAGACCACCTTTAGAGCTAAAGAGAGATTTTAAAGAGGATGTACAAATTGTAGAATTACATTTTACAATTGATCTCCTTTACATACATTTTAATTCCTACATATAGCCATTTGGGTTCTAGTACCAAGATAAGCAGCTTGGCTGGTGGATTCAGCAAGTCCCTCTCTACGCAGGTCCTTCCCAGTGTCCCCTGGGGTGGAACAGTGAGCAGGAGAGGCTTCCAGCACAAAGTTCTTACTGCGAGAGGTGCTGATGATGCGTGGGGGTAACAGGATGTTAATGACGGTCTGCAAAAGTAGGAACACTTCTGGCTGTTCCATAGGAGAACTGTCTATAAACAAAAACATATATCTGTAACACTGTGCCATAAAATATACTCACATTTATGATGGAGTTTTTCTTGCATTGAAAATATCTGGTGAAATTTAAAATTTGAAATTGAGGCCACCCAAATTAAGGATGAGACCAACAAAATTTTTTATAGTAAATATTGTAGTTTATTCTATAGAAAAACTAGTTACAATACAAAGATCTTACTATGGTAATGAGGAACCAACTATGTGGTTAAACAATTAAAAACTATGGTACATCTTCAAAAAGGCTATTAAAATTATTTATCATCAATGAATTATGGACCAAGTTATCAGTTTTCCTGTGCGTTAGATGTTCTGTTCTTAATCATTAAATTATAGTAGGAGAAACTGAAAAATATATGAAGAACATATTTTTATAGCATTTATTAATCTTTGTTAATTATAGTAAATACACAAATTAATTTTGTAAAATACAAAATTAATTTTAAAAATTAAGATGAACGAACACTAATAAATGCTGTAAAAGTATTGTTCATTATTAGTTCATGTTAACTAATGTTAAGGAACGGAACCCTTTAGTAAAATGTTACCAATATATACTATGCAAAAAATTTATGTTGTGTAAATAACTACCAGCGTTACATGTGTGAATGGTGTATATAAGCTATATATCAAAACCCTGCAATCAAATTGTTTTTGACTGGTTTTGAAATGGTTACTAATTCTGTTGGACTTCTGAGGCAAACCTTTATTCCCTGAGCCCACAGTCAGTACAAATGGAATCAAGAGGTTAAGCAGCATTCCCTCTCGTCTCTCCTGATTGGTGAAGGGGGAGATCACATGACTGAGTGGGAAGTCATCCTTTAAAGCCTAGAATTTGTCGATTAAGACATGACCATGAATGTAGACAAAAAATAATGAGAATGAATGGAAATGCGCATATTTTTGGAAAGGATTTTAATTAATTTTGGAATGGATTATACCTGGATCTGCATGGCAACCAAACGCACAACTGCTGTACTGAAGGGAAGTGGAGGGGACAGATACGGACTCAGATGCAACAATGGCAGTCCATCTGCCACACTAGAGGGCCCCACTACCCCCATCACCTAAACACAAACAAATTTTCACTTCATTTTCACTGTCCCTTTATCATAATGAAATATTTACATTTAAATTGATATTTTTATTAGCAACATTTTCAATGTTTTCATGTAATTATGCAACTTTAAGAGAAATGCAGCTTAATTCGTTTAATTTATATTAAATTTGAAAGCATCTAGAATGACAAGGGACTACTGTCATAAAATTACTTTCGTAAAATATATATGATGTCTGATTTTTAGATTTTAAGCATTTTTTTGTGCTGTCACTAAAATTAACTGTGATAATACAATATTTTTGTCCTCTTTTTCCCAACAAGTGACAATACCAAAGATGAACATTTTTGGCCCTCGCAATAATTATTGTATTTTACTGTACAATTTACAAAAACTGTATTTTAATAATTGTGCATGCAGCTTTTCTGTCTATCTGTTGACACTACAAAGAATATTTATAATATATATATATTTTTAAATATATACAAAAAATATTTGTTCAAAGTAATTAAAATGTACACCAGTTATAGTTACCTACTCTTACATGTCTATTTGTCAGCTGGCCACATACATACACAAACACATCACATTGTGAAGTTTATAGATGATTATCAGTGGCAGGTGTTTGGGACTCACCAGGTTGACACAGACATTGATGAGAGATCGCAGGTGAGGGAGGAAGGAGATGATTGGCTGTCGGTGAAGTGTCAAACAAATCCCTTCAATCAGATTGCTTGTTGCTTCCCACTCCACCTGCCGCCTGTCAAAACAACACACATGTTGAAAATATCAAAAATACATACTGTGCTGAAAAAGATAATAGGTACACAGGGCCATAACTATTGAGATGAGAGGTGGGAACAATTCTGGGAGTCCCGGAGTCGCACAACAATTACACTAGTATTGATGTCAGGGTTTTAGAAAAATATAAAGCCAGAGAACCCAGAATTTCTAGTTACAGTCTTACAACATGTAATCCTTCCTGCACAATGTGATTTAATTGGCGTAAAAGTATCATAACCTTGACAATAACTCGAAGTAAACAGACAAATGACTTCAACACAATACTTAGATACACTTGCTGCTTTATTACAATACCATAATAAAGGTAATTGAGACAGTGGAGGACAAAGCACTACACAAAATAAGCAACAGCCAGCCATCACATCTCAGTGATGTGACACCAGTGATCAGGTCAGCAGCGCTCCACCAGAGCGAACAGAAACACAGATGGTAGAGGGTTAGAGGTAAGTGTGAGGACATACCTGCTGCGTAGGTATGGTTAAGGCTGAAGGTGAACGCACCTGAGTGTAGGCATCTTATGAATCTTGTTAAACATGCGGTCTAGCCTCTTCAGAATGAGGATGAGGGCGGGACGAACCGCCTCTGCTGACCAGTCAGTGATGGGCAGCATTTCTGTGACGTACCGACGCAGCCCTCGGCTCTCCATGGTCAACGTGTCATACGGGGCCAGTTTTAAAAGTGAGTGGGCGATTTCTGCCAGTCTACAGCACACAAAGGTTTCAGTTACACAAGCTTTGGATCCTTGGGTATACTAGATTTCATAGCATTTTCAATATGCACTGAATAAATGTTTATGTACGACTGTGATTTAAAGGGATAGTTCACCCTAAAATTATTCCATCGTTTATTCTGATTATTTATTATTATAAGTAACTTATAATAAAATCTGTTATCAGTCATGCCATTCCAACCTGTATGACTTATTTGCTTCTAAAGGAACATAAAAGAAGATATCGTACATTGGTAACAAAACAACAGTGGCATTCATTGACTTCCATTACATGGGCACAAAATGACAGAGACATTTTTTTAAATATCTTCTTTTGTGTTTCACAGAGGAGAAAAGTCATTCAGGTTTGAAAAAACATGACGATGAGTAATTAAAATATTTATTTTTGGGAGAAATATTTGTTTCTCCTCTCTCTCCTGTTCTCTCACCTCATATGAGACTTGATGTCCAGCAGTTCCAGTGCAGTAACTCTGGGTTCTCCTGCCACGTTCTGAAGGATTTTGAGGCGCGGGCCACAGTGCTTGTAGAACTCTGTGCAGATATTAAGCAGAGACTCACGGGGGCGCCGAAACTCTTCCCGGGTGATACGCTCGTCCAGTTCTTCCCTTAGGATTCCCTGACCCTCCTCCAGCAGGTGCAGATTATCTCTGTATAGAGTGTATTAGAGCACTTTTAAACAGCATTTAATGACCTGCTGTTCAGTAAACATTTACAGCCTAAAAAGCTGCAAACACTGTTTTGTTGTGGTTGTACTATCTGTTATTTGCCAGTCAGATCTGTGTGTTCAGGCAGCGGGGTCATTTACTGGAATATATACTTATTATAGTAACAACATAGATGTCAACATCAGGCCATGTTATCTTTTAGAGCAACTGGGTGAAGAAAACTGGCATGATGAGAATGTTGGGTTGTTTAAAATAAAATGCTCAGTCAAAACAACCTTAATGTACATTTGTGACAAAAAATTGTGAATATAAAAATTGTGATAGCTGCTGTGTCAATTCTTCAAACACTGATCTTGACTGTAGTTCACCATACCATACTACTCACACTACAAGCAAACAAACATCCTATTTCTTGTGTTTTCTTATGCACAGACACGTACACCACTGTTTAATAGTTTTGCATCACTCGACTGACTATCTCTCTTTCTAATTTAAATGTTCAAATTAAACATTTTTATCATAGTTTTTAAATGGACCAAATGATAAAGGAAAATCAAGCTCAATAAGAGCTCCTTCAAGCGTTTAAAAAGCATCACAGTGTTATACCTCAAGAAACTGGGTAATAAACTGTGAGGAGTACAATACATACATTTATTTTAAACGTTTTTCTTCTAACATATTTTAAAACAAAATTCCCATAATTAAAATGTGTGTTTCATTATAGTTTTGATGAGTATACTGAAATGTGGAATGTGAAAAGTATTATTAAAGAATAAGTAAATGACCATAACTTTGGTCGGAACAGCACTGACCTGGTGTGTGTTCCACCAGACGTGGCGTGGTTGGCTGTAGTCACTCCTTTGTGACCTTGATCACAACGACTCATCTGAGGTGCAGTCATAGGCCTGAGAAATACAAGTGTTGTAACAATAACACTTACACATGAGCCCTATAGGGGGAAAATGCAAGACATAGGGCCAGTATGTAATTAGAAGGAAAGCTTGTGTTCTGGGCCTCACCGTGTCAACGCCTCCACACTGTACAGCAGAGCCTGCAGAGAGGTGGCCAGTGCAGCTATGGCAGCAATCTCATCCCTTGCTGCAGACGCAGACTCTAGAGTCTGTGTGTTACCCTTCAGCTTCTGTAGGTAACATGGAACCAAAGCCTCCAGCACCATCAACATCTGTAGACTGACAGGAGGAAACAGAAACAGAGGACTTGTTATATTTTTATTGTCACCTACCAATTGTCTCAATATGTCTCAAATTTCTTGCATGCAATTTTCAGATGATATGGAAATATAGCTTTACCCAGCATGTCCCCATTGTTAAATAGCACATTGACATATTACTAAGTTAATCATTTTAAAAATAAATTTAGAACAGATATGGTTGAAACGTGGTTGATTTAAAAAGTCTACACAGTAGGGCTGCCCCCAACCAAGGACTTTCCTAGTCGACCGGTAATTGTTAATTTAAGTTGAATTATTGCACGTTTATTACATTAATTTAAATGCATAAATATGTACTGGGGAGGAGGGTCATAGATAATGGTTTGAGTTTCAGGGATGAAAAAAACAACATAGAAATACGAAGCCAAAATAATGAACCTTGAAAATATAAATTTAACACACACATAAATCGTTCTGTGTGGCACCAGTAAAATGACTATGAACATAAGAGTGCAAACAAAATACAAAGCTTATACATTATATAAAATCGAGTAACTAAAAGAAAAACAAACACTACATAAATATAGACAATTACCTTTTGGCCACCATTTCAATATTTCCACACTTTGACAAACTTCGATTTGCTCCTAATAATAACGCACATTTATCTAGCACAAGAATGCTACATTAGAATACTCACTATTGGTTAATTGTTAGGGAGCAGCCATACTAGACAGATTTTCTGTCTAGACTGAGAAATTTCTTTTCTCAGTTTCCTTTAAGATTCCCAGGATCTTAAAATGCATCTGTAAACATTTATATTTTGCCTCTCATACTGTATTTTAAATGACACTTGATCATTAAAGGTTCTGTGGTGTGACACTCCTATTTAGTTGATTCTAACAGTTCCAGCTACAGTTTCCATTAGTGTTTTGAATTTATGCAGATATTACAAATTACATCAAGGGACTTTTGACCTTTAAAGCTACCATGGCCACTCTGTTCTGTGAAGTGACCTACTAAAGTCCATGTAAAATGACTTTAAACAGTTTCATGACCATGATTTATTTGGAAATTACATGGAATATTTATACTTAAAAATATATATTTTACACACAGCACTTCTATGAAAATAGTAAATGGTAAACGAGTACAATCAAAATATTGATTAAAAGTGGATAAAAACACTTAATGAAAAATATTTAAAAGGTTCATATCAATGTCTATTTGTCAACTAACCTTCTACCTATAGTTCATTCAAGTTAATTAAGATCAAATTTGATTAAAATGTGATAAAAAGTTACATACCTGCGGAAGGATTCTGGGGCATAAGCAACCACAGTGACACATAACTTAATGGCTTCACTGATCGAGAACGCCAGATCTTCATTACCATAGCAAAAATCTGAAACAAACAGAAAGCAACAGATCAATAGCCATATGATCAATATGTTCATCTTTACAAATAAAATGTATATATTATTAAACGAATAAAATATATTCTTCATGAACCAAACATGTCAACTTACCCAGAGAACGGAGAGGTTTCTCAGCCTTCACCAGCTCCAGAGCATCCAAAGCATCTGGAGTCTCCCCCTCCAATGACACCAGCAGGTCAAAAAGACACTGTGAAGACACGCCTTTTGATAGGCCGGTACTAGTGTGGGTCTGTAAGAGAAAGATCACTTTATACATGCAATGTGCGTCAATGCTGAAATAGCAATAACACTATTTATTATACAACTCTATAATACTTGAATCTTGATTGGTCAATCTAAATTTCAGAATAATCCTCTTTGTTCATGGTAATGCTGTATAACAGATCAGTCATCCAGGTACTTTAACGTTATTTACAACACACTGTAGTCTCACTCTTGCTTCATACAAATGTTATAAACAGGTATTGAAGGATTTTAGTATTAATGTTATGATGAGCATAAGTTTTTGCACGACTGTGTTCATTGTTTTTTAGTGAGTATTTTCTATGTTGTAATGGACAATTTTTATAAGTGAAAGTTTTAAGATATAAAACACTATTAAGAATACTATTGAGAGAGTGAAGAACAGGAGTCGGTAAAAGATCACAGGCACAGATTCAAACTGGTCACCCAAGGTGCTACTATGTAACATGTCAGCCTGCAAGTCTATTGGCTCCAACGAGTTACAGCCAGTTGCTTGAGTGACTGTATACTATCTCTTACATATTAAAAAATGACATTAAAGATCAGCGCTCTTACAGTGAACTCCAGCAGTGGGGCCACACTAGCGAAGAGCTGCAAGATGAAGGGCTTGCGGTGGAGGATATAAAACTGTCTGCAACAGAACTCGATTCCCCGACGCAGCAGTGGGTTACTCTCATAATCTGCATATGTCTTCCATGCACAATGCAAAAGAGAATAACCATAAAATTGCATCATAAAATTATATATAATTCTTAATTGTATATACAATAAAAAACAGATTGCATGTTTTGCTGTTCACCTGTAGCATTGTGGGAAGGATCCATTGGTAGCCGCTGAGAGAGAATAGGTGGTTAAAGTGCACAGCTGTGTTGATGGCAGTGGCGCTGTATTGCCTGAGGAGGGCGCTGTCCTCTGGGTGTAGGAGCAAGGCACCATTAAACACATTCAAAAATAGCATAATCTCATCACCCCAGGGGTATTCACTGGGCATGCCCAGAAACATCTCCTCCAGCAGCTTGATCCACAGGACCTTGTGTAAAGTGTCTAAACCAAAGAGCTCTTTGCCTGAAAAAATTAGGTAAGATTTAGACTACAATTAAACAAATGAAATGAAACTACACTCATTTTTAAAAACAACAATACAAAACAATTTCCGATGAACATGACCATGAGTGCTGAATTTGCAATTGCAGGGCTAAAGTTTGGACAGTGTGACAAAACAGGTCTTCGCAGACCCGCTTGTTAGGCGAAGCCAAACCGAAAGAAGAAAACTAACCACAAAAGGAAAAAAATAAATAATGGCAATACCTGCAGTGATCGTAGTCCCAGTAGATAAGAAAAACAGAAACTAAGTTACAAAGAAATCAAGACTACAAACAAAAACAAAAAATATTGTGCAACATATTAACAACAGAAAGTAAAAGTAAAGAACAAGCACAAAATACAGCAAATAAGCTGTGTATGTTGTTTATGCACAGCGTAAATTATTATCAGGGGACAGCGAGTAGAATGTATGTGTCTGCTGTCTGCGGCGTGCTAAAGCATGCGTATGCACCCATATTGCATCAGCAACGAGCGCTGATTTGAGGTAAGGTGGTGTGTGCATGTGCTGTGCAAACCAACAGGGACAGACGACTCTGTCACAGACAAGTAGTCAAATGTTTTTTAGAAAAGCCAAAAGTAAGTTTTACAAAGTCACCTAGAGGCTCATTGAAAAGAGTGAACTCAGCATCAATGGCAGAGCGGGGAAATGACGGCAACCGCAGAAGGTCTTCCTGGAGCATGGAGACATGGGATTGTTTATGCATTGCAGGCATACACTGTGTGAGCGAGATAATGAAAAGAACTCGGCCAATCTCTTCCAGCTTTCTGGAGAAGACCTGGAAACAAGATTCAGAGAACCAAATCAAAGAATATAGTGATTGATCAATTAACGAATGATTGTGTATTTGTGCTATTATTATAAAGTTATACAGACATGAAGTCAACAATCACACACCTGTTTCTGAATGAGCTCCTGACCCTTCTCTGGAAGCATGTGAACCAGGTTGAGCTGAGGGGACACTGATCTTCTGAAAGGGTAGATATCTCGCACATAGGTCTGATGTGGAAGGGTTGCAACATAGGAGAGGAGCATTTTGGGCAATTTACAAACAATGTAGTGTGTAAAATCAAGAACATAAAGATCTGTCCAGATCTGTTCTGAAATAAGCACAACAAACCTTGGCATAGTGGATAAGGTTCCAGCGCTTATCCATAAGAAAATAGTTAGCAGACCGAGCCTCTGGTATATTGAAGAACTCCAGACACTCCTGGTGTAAAAACAATTACGCGAAAATGTCGAAGAATTAAATATTAAATTGTAAATATTCATAGCTACAGGCTGTTGCTAGGCAAGACACACAGTTAAGTGCCTGCACCTCCTTTAGCCATGATGACATACACGATGTACTGTGCTATCAAACACTACTTGCATTTAACAAATTACTACAATATATACATATAAACTGCATATTTATTATGCAGTTTATTATTTATTTATTATTAAAACATGAATTTAAACTACTTTAATTTGTCATTCTGCAAGAAGACATGTAAACGTGTAACTGTTTTCTACAATATGCATTTTAGAACTGCCGGAACAAAATATTGATCGATCAGTAGTCATTTTGTACAATCCATTTAATAAGTTTAATCAGGGTAAAAATGATCTAGTAATTGATTCATATTATGCATTTCTCCTTGACTGAGACACCTATCATAAAACAATTCGACCATGACCTTTAAAAGGGCTTCAAACTGCGTGTCTTCATGCACTGGTAACTGGGTGGGAATGTCACACTCATTCTGTCCATGAACCACTAGGGTTTTGGTTCCTGGATACATAATTACAGGCATAGAAATGAGCAAACAGAACATAAGCAGTATACTAGCAAGCTATTATACCAGTTTACATACACACAACCTGAGGACACATCTTGTTGTTTGCATGTATTGTATGTAACAGCAATGAACTACGCAACCTGGCATAGATGCAGTGACCAGGAGCTTGACCTCACACTGTTCCTTCTTCATAGTCTGTTTAAGGTCTTTGAAAAAGAGTCCTTCCACATAACCCACAACCTCCCACAGGAAGGTCAGCGTGGCTGATATGGCATCCATACCCCACTCACAGGGAGTTCTTACAAAGTACATGATTAATCCCACCTAGCAGAAAAAGAGGACAACAACAGACTTGTAGCATCCATTAATCATTAAAAGACAAATCCCAAGGTCTTACCAGATAGTTGAAAAGAATGTGAGAGGTCTGTGCAGGCAAATCCCCAATGTTAAGAAGAAGTTTCCTCAACATGCACATCAGCTCATCCTGTGAACAGTAATAATGATACCATGTAATCACACCATACAATAATTGCCATACATTATACTTCATACTTATATTTCTTCCTCGCTGAATGCATGACTGATCAGGTGTTCTTATTCTTACCTGTCTGTTACTGACTGTGAGTTTCTCCAAGAAATGTCTAAGAACCAATGCTGGATCTTCAATTAGGCAGTTCCACAAAACCTGCCGAGCAACAGCACATACTGTGGAAACAGAAGAGTGTTAATAGTG
>JAZGTI010012809.1:0-15389 GCA_036877585.1 Botia kubotai
TCTGTGACTATACTTTCTTATCTTGTATGAACATTGGAAAAAATCAATGTGAGGTACCAAAACTTGTGTTACATATTTAACAGGAAAATATTCTTCAGAAGGTTGTGATGACTGCGTTTGCGGATCGCACGGTCGTCACCATAGCGGTGAGTCACCCTATATCAGCCTCCACTTAGCTGATCTGTGTAAACATACAGGCACAGAAAAGCAAAATAACCCTGAAATAGATCTTCAATAGGAGATAAGGACTTTTAATACTTGCCTGGCTTTGACATTTGTACTCTTATGCTTCTTGACCAATCACAATCACCCGATAACCAGTTCACTTTCAATATCTTTCCATTTACTTACTGGCTCTCAACAGTATAAACTTCCAGCCAACTACATCATTGTCTGATGTTTGTTCTCTGTATCTATTAGTGTTAAAGAGATACACACTAATACACAGAGTTTCGCAGAACAAAATTTAGCTCTGAATAAATGCATGCCGTTTCTACGCTTGCATGTTACCTTTTCGCTTTTCATCTCTTACTTTCCCTGTCTCTCCTTCTGTATCTGCCTGTCTCTCTTTCTCTGTGACACAGCACCTGGTTTCCTCCATCTTGGAGGCGGAGCAGGTGCTGGTGTTTTCCTCTGGGAATCTGGTAGAGAGTGACAGCGCTGCTAACCTCTTGGCACAGGAGGACAGCCTCTTCCACAACTTAGTCCGGACGCACAAGTAGGGGTGATCTGGCTCCGCCCCTTTATGCCTACGTCCCGGCTCGTTGGTTGGTAACCAAGCTTCCTGTGTGTGCGACATTAAAGAACATTAGAACACGGTCACAGCCATTTACTTTATCCAAAAGCATTTGGGTAGTTAACGAATAACAAAACTCTGATCTGAAGATTTTAAGCTTAAAGAGAAAAATGTGTAATTTAGCTGTCTGAATGTTTTTTCACCAGATCAAATGTGAAAACTTTCAGCCAGTTGTGTTAATGATGCAACAGCAGCTCCTGTTTGTGTGCTTGACATGATTAAGGAAAACAAATGTAATGCTTTCCCAAGATGCTCTTCATTGTCCACAACAGATTAGAGCAACAAATACAAAAGCTTAGACAATAAATGAGCATTTTTCCATTTAAACTTGACAGCCTTATAAGATTAAAGTTAATGCACACCAAGCAGCAAATCCACTTAGTATTTGATTAAAAGTGTCTATGCGCCTTATTTTGTCTACAAAGTGACAAGCTTGTTAAATGACTTCTAACAGCTTTTACATCAGTGGAAGATTTACCGTCAGTGGTTTATCTAGGAAAATAAAGTAGATTTTCCTCCAGTTGTTTATCTGATGTAGTTTTATAAGATAGTTTAGGTAGCTAGGTAGTTTTATTACACTAGCTAATAAATTGTGCAATCATTTTAATGGATCGTCATTTATAAAAAAAGTTAATCGTCATGGAGACACAAAAATGTTCATGCAAAACTTCTCAATACAACCGTTATTCACAGATAAAGCAATAAGTGTATTTTGGAAACAAGTTGTATTTGGGACACAGTGTAGTTTTGTCACACACATTAACTTAACTACAACTTTTCCCCACAGCATCGTGTTCACACTATCCTGACGGCGGATCTGGTCATCGTGATGAAGCGCGGAAGCATCATGGAGAACGGAACGCCGGAGATTCTCATGGAACAGGAGGATAGTTTGTTTGCATCCTTCGTCAGGGCTGACATGTAAAGTCACTCATCTCCATCGCCATGGTTACTCCATCCAGCACCGTTACACCAGTTTTGGCCTTAAAAATCCCGGCAGCCATTTTTGCCTGTGCTTTCACAAGGAATGGACTGACCTACAGATGAACTCTTATCATTTTATATGAAACCTAGTATTACATTTGTTTAGCCTTTTGTTATATTTACGCTCTTTTTCTATGTTTATGAAATGTAATCTAACACACATGAGCAATAGCCATTTATCTACTGTGTTTTAACTAGTACCAACACTGTACAGAGGATGTCTGTCCTTCTGAGGTCCGACACTCTTCAGATCTGTCTGTCTGAAGTGCATTGCTGATACGTATGTACAGAAGGACACACTGAGCTGGATCCCCTAAGCCTGCGCTCTCACATGCCTGGAGAGAATTGTGGGTCCTCATTTTTTTGGGGGGAGTGGCACAATGTCCATCAAATATACCCTAATGTTTTATTCACACCGTATATATAAAGCAATTTTATTTTAGAATTTTTTATTATATTCCTCTTATGCAACTACTTAACCAACATCACATTTTGCTTTTCTGTGGTTTGTGTGGTGGCTTAACATTTTTGCACAATCTGTGGCCGTGTTGTTTTAAGCATTTGCTCCTTACTCTAAGCCATAAAGTAAATTCTAGGAAATCTCAGGCCATTTTACGCCAAAACACACAAATGGGCTTCTTCATGCAAATATTAAATTGGTTTCATTGATTTTGGGGAATATGACAAAGACATTTAAAAATGACATTTTCACAGTCAAAAATGTAAAACTAAAAAAGCATTTTTAAGTTCTATTTTATTGCATGACTTTCTCTTCTAGTCTTTTGGATACGTTTACATTTACAAGTCTAGTTTCAAGTAAAGAACAGGTTTAAGATGTCTCTCCTCACATGCTGTGTTTTATTCAGTTTTAGCATGGAAATGTCATAACTAGTCTGCAGTCTCTCTACAGCCAAGAGATATATTGTACACATAACCAGTCGGTTTCTCTCACCTTCCTTTCATGGCGTGCCAGTCTGTACCACTTACCCATCTTCTCTTGTACCTTTAAGCCATCAGCTTTCTTTATTTAACGCTCTGCTTTTTGGAACGATCACAGCCAAAGGTGCTGTAAATCAGCTGCGTTGTGTTGAATGTCACCGCTTAGCGTTTCGCTGTGGGAAATCTTTCTTCGTTGGATGCTTACTGGCACATGCAGTGGTTGTGTGAAGATCTGCAGTGAGCTGTGATGTCACACCTGAGTGCTGATATTCCGGTAACTTGTAAATACAACCACGTGCGTAACACGCTTCACAAGTGTAAACAGAACAGAACGGAATATCTGTAAGCCAACACAGAGCTGGAGATCTGAATCAGACTCCGACTCAAATTACACTCAGACCTGGTAAACATTTGCATGTTGGTCACAATAAACTGTTTCAAAATGTACATATGTAATTATGACATTTGTACCGTTAGCATTAAATAGATTATATACTGTGTGCCTAATTTTTTACATATGAGCTGCAAATAAAATTGCTTCGTGTGCTTATTATTCTGATTGCTTGAGAGTCATTGTGGAAAACTAGTTATCATAAATTTCACATCAGTGAATATTTGTTAGGTTTTTTTAAAGTCATGTAGAAGCATGCTTTGAATTGTAGAAAATCGCAACATATAAAACTTAAAATTAATAAATTATTTCTTTGTACCTATTTCAAGCCCTAATCCAAGACCGTTTTGAGCTGTTTGGTATATCTATACAAAAATCATTGGTGAGGACAGAATTTGTGTAATTTGACTTTTAACTCAAAGCCTAGATGTGGATAACTATATCTTACTTCTATCTTCCCTGTGTGATAACTAGCACAGACCTCGCGTCTTAGTGTAAGGTCTCTACTCTACTGTATTCATGCTGACAGTAAGGTACAGTATACAGTAACACGTCAATGTTTATACTGTAGTTGGTCAGATTATGTGGAGAAACATATTTCTCCTTATAATAATCTGATCTTCACACAAATGAAGACTTATAGGGGTTTTCTGAGAACCTACACACATCATTTCAAATCCCTTAGATAAAAACTCAACAAAAATAGTTTGCTACACAGCGCCCCCTTCTGTCTACATTCTCCCTAATTTATGAATCTTTAATCTAAGACTTCGTCACATTTACGTGCATAAGGAATATTTCGCATGTATATTATGCATATTATAATGCTTTTTAAATAATAATAATAAAAATAATAATAAAAACTCTACAATATATCCGGCTATTGTGGGACTTGTGTGGCCAATTTGTTTAAATTGTGTTACTTCATAAGCAGTTTTATTCTTTCAATTTTAAGGGCGGATATATTTAATATAATTTTTAATTAGTCTTTAAAAGACTCTTCTCCAGTGCGACGGGTTTCTCATGGCCAGCAGGAGAGTCATGTACCGCCCATGTGCGTCAAAGTTAGCTAGACTGCCGAAATCATCACAAAGATACTTTAAAGAAGTCTTTACGCGGTTCGTCGTTTCTGTTCTGATATCTCATTGTAGTTTATTTTGTTAAAAGGGGCAAAACACAGTTTAAAGTCTTAGACCAACTTTCTTTATTTGATTAGAGTTAGGGAGAAGATGCAGGATGGTTATTAAACTGCAGCTGCGCGTTTGACAGTCGTGGGACTCTTGGAGAGTCATTATTCTGGACCATCTGCTCTGACATGCTCCAGTAATGTTGCCACGTAAAAGTATCATTCCTGATGAGTTCGCTGTGCCGGCTCTCGTGTCGCGGATTCCCCGCAAGCCCGTGTTTAGAGACCGCGTTAACAAAGCGCGCTTCATCGCCAAGAGCGGCGCGTGTAACTTGGCGCACAAAAACATACGCGAGCAGGGTCGATTCCTGCAGGACGTGTTCACCACTCTGGTGGATCTCAAATGGCGTTTCACCTTGGTCATTTTCACCATGACTTTTCTGTGCAGCTGGCTGCTGTTCGCTATGGGATGGTGGCTTTTGGCTTTTGGGCACGGGGATCTGGACCCCAACCGTGAATCAGGCATAGAACAGTGTGTCACTAACGTCAAGTAAGTGTCATTTTAGTGAGTTTATAACATGCATTATTACTACTGGATTATGTTCGTGGAGTTGGGGGACTATTAATGCACAAACCGAATGTGTAAAAAATAAGAAGTATTTCATACAAAATACTGCACGAAAGAACGAAATATTACATTAAAATGTTCTCAAATATGTTTTATACCTGGAAACAATTTATATAATGAAAGATATTTTTTATGTGCCCTTACATTTGACTGGTGAATAATAATGAGTTAATAGACAGATGAATGTACTCACAATGGCAACGTGAATAATGTTTATTTATTCTAAAGTGTGCATAGTTTAGGGATACTATGTTCATTTGAATAGTCTTATTGTTTGTTGATAACAGCTTGTTTAATAATGTGTGAACTCATTAGTTATAAACTAATTAAACAGTTTTGGTAACACTCGTTTTTCTCTTTTTTTCCAGTTCCTTCACATCCGCCTTTCTCTTCTCCATCGAGGTCCAGGTGACCATAGGTTTCGGAGGACGCATGATCACCGAGCAATGTCCCACAGCGATAGCGTTCCTAATATTACAAAACATCATAGGGCTGATCATTAATGCCGTAATGCTCGGCTGCATCTTTATGAAAACAGCCCAGTCCCACCGGCGCGCTGAGACTCTCATCTTCAGCCGCCACGCCGTGATCGCCGTGCGCAACAACCGCCTGTGCTTCATGATCCGGGTGGGCGACCTGCGCAAAAGCATGATTATTAATGCTGTGGTGCGTCTTCAAGTGGTCCGAAAGACCACCACGCCGGAAGGGGAGGTCATACCTATCCACCAGATCGACGTTCAGACAGAAAGCGCCGTGGCCAGCAACAACATTTTCCTGTTGGCACCCCTGATAATATGTCACGTCATTGATAAAGACAGTCCTCTGTACGATCTTTCGGCGATGGAGTTACAGTGTAGTGATCTGGAGGTTATTGTGATACTGGAAGGCGTGGTGGAGACCACGGGCATCACCACTCAGGCTCGCACTTCATACGTGGCCGAGGAAATCCAATGGGGGCACCGCTTCGTGCCTATAGTGACCGAGGAGGAGGGTGTGTACTCGGTGGACTATTCAAAGTTTGGGAACACGGTCAAGGTGGCCACTCCGCGCTGTAGCGCCCGTGAACTGGACGAGAAGCCGTCGATTCTGATCCAGACGCTCCAGAAGAGCGAGCTGTCGCACCAGAACTCTTTGCGCAAAAGAAACTCAATGCGCCGCAATAACTCGATGCGTAAAAGCAACTCCATGCGCCGCAACAATTCGGCCCTCTCGGTGCCAAAAGTGCAGTTTCTGACCCCGGAGGGTGGGCAGAACATCATTTCTACATGACTAGAGGCCTGTCCCTTCTGGTTAGCTATTTTCACTTGTCTTTTCTTAAACCTAACGAGCCCTTGTCTCGGTCTTTACACCTTCCTTTTCTGTTCGTTGATCATTTTGTCATTGTTTACGTTTTCGAATGATAACAGACAGGTACCCGAAAGATTGATGTTTTTGTAGTTAACACAGATAAATGCACTTTTTGTAACACTTTTATATATTATAAATGTTTATTTTACACATATTTCGTGTTTTGTTGATACTTTACAGCAACAATATGAAATAAAATCATAAGCAAACGTTTAGCGATCTAATTTTTAGGTGATTTCTTACTATTTTTTACATTTGCTTTAGAAAACAACGATCTGGTATTTTATTCTGTTTAATACTATTTCTAAGTTTAGGTTTATATTTGCATAATGTATTTTATAACTGCAATTGCCTCTTATGTGCCCAATAAAGCATTTTGCCTGACCTGTGATTATATTTCAATACACTCATAATAGAACCCTAATACATTAATTAGGATTATTAATGTAACTGGAGCATTAGGTAAAGATATTTAAAATATATATTTTTTTTCTGATATTGTATTGTATTGCACACTTTGTATTTAATTGTCACAAAAATAATGATAATGAGGGCCTCTGGTGGCGAGCTGGTGAAACTGGACGTATTGTTGGTGACCCCTGGCGGTGATATGATGGAATTGTAGGTGTTCTTTGTTACCCCTGGTGGCGTGATGCTGGAACTACATATATAACTGTACCAAAAGCAGTCGAAGCATCGTAGTGATTAGCAAAGGAATCATGACAAATAATATTGTTATTCGCCTTTCAGCAGCCTACATAACATCCGAACAGCAACTGAATGGCAGGTAAATGCACGACTGGTGGTCTTATTGACATGATATGTTGATATGTTGTGATTTGGTGAAAGAAAGAACTGTATCATCGTGTGATTATTGAAGACGGCGCATTGAACGAAGTTAGCCATTAAACTAGGCAAACGGACCCAGTTTTACCGTTACAATAATATATTGTGTCTACTATATGACGATATTTATTGAATGAGTTTTAAATTATGTTTGACATTATACGTAAGCATGTGAATGTGATACTCCAACAGCAAGTTTAACATTTTTGTCAGCTGTAGATTGTGCCTCAGATGATAATCTACCCCATTAAATTTGATGCTTATCTCGCATGTAAACATGTTATTTACTGTATCGTGTATTTAACCAAAAATCCATGTTTTTAAAACAAAACTTTTAAATCACATGGAAATACTACGAGTAAATACCGCCCTCTGGTGGTCAGCCGCAGTTCTGCAATGGGGAAAATGCGCGTTAAATGCGTTAAACACGCTTTGCGTCTCACTGCATTAAACTGCCACTGAAGTTTAACCAGAGAAGCGTGGCTTTGATTCACGCGTATGGATCTGTATAAATATAAATCTGTATAAATCGCACTCGTTTGGGATCTGGAAGGCGCTTTGTTACGAGTACGCTTGGAAAGTGTGGGTCATATCCCATCATGCACTGCGTGTGGTTAAGAATGTCTACATTTATATTAAACAAACATGTAAACGCACGTTGATTTCACGAAGTAATTTTACTGTTGCATGTCCAAAATCAGTCCATCTCACCAGTGACCTTATCCAGATGAGAGGAACTCGTGTATTAGTGAACCCTTTAGGTAACTCGTACGGTCTTTGGTGAGGACCCGGTCGTTTTGCTAGTAACTTTAGCTTTGCGCAGTGGCAGTATCGTAGCCTATGAGGTTTATCCGAGGCGCGATTATTGCTAATTGAAAACTTTACCCAATACCCCGCCGTGACGACTTGAAATACAGTCGGCACTGGCAATTTTTGACGGTCTCTACGGAGACTGATTTTGCTGGTTTAAAAATAGAAATTATAGTGAGTATAATGGAACAGTTCCTAAACATTTTAAACACTTAAGTTTTGCAATTGGTCATCTTAATTTTATTATTTTATCTGGAGGTTTGTGCAGTTCAACTAAAATATTTTAATTGCGAATCACGTTTGTGCTAAATGCTTTGCATGCTATGTATAATACGTAAATAGTGATTTAGATACAACTGGGATACACAGTTAAAACTCACATTAGCTTTTGGGCCGTTGTGGATTATTTTTAGAGTTTAATTATTGTGTCGTCGTCTGTAAAACGTACGTATATTTATTCAAAAGTACGCATAACCATTTCATCTTTATAGCTGTTTGCATTTGATTATAATCCTTCCGACGTGTACAGGATTTTCCGGTTACAAACGGACGTACTACCGTAAATCCTAATACATTTGTGCACACACTTTCCCGAAGCCATCTGTTTGCGTGAAGTCGTATATTTAAGTGTGTTTTATTTCTTAAAGTGTATATATACACATACGTAGCTTTTGTAGTTTGGCGTGAATATATAATTGTATTACTGTTCAATAAAGCACGCGTTTGATTGTGCGCGTTGTTGAACGCGATTACGGTAAATGACTAGGAAGGGTTGCGCTTGTCATCTAGTATATATACACAGCTCACGTATAGATTAGACACGTATAGATTCATTGAGTCGGAATGACGTAGTTGCGGTTAAAAATTTAATATTAATCGTGTAATTAATCGTGTAATTAAACGTACAATTTAATTCTACGTAGAACTTAGAAACTACGTAGAATTTGGAAACACTACTCTGCTTATATCTTTTATACGCAAATACTATTGTTTGGCGATAGTAATGGCCGCTGCTAGGAAGAACGGTAAACGAATGCAAGAGGACAATCATGGGGACGGATCCATCGCAAAACGCGTTAAAGTAAACTCCGACAATTCGAGACACATCGCTGCTCTTATTCTTGCCCGAGGTGGAAGCAAAGGGATCCCACTGAAAAATATTAAGATGTTGGCAGGGGTACCTCTGATCGGATGGGTCATAAGAGCAGCTCTGGATTCGGATGTTTTTAACAGGTGATTGAATGAACTGTGTCGTCACTTCTTGGTTGGCAGTACTCCATAATAATGATACGGTGTTTTGTTTATCCTAATGCGCTCCCTGTCTGTGTTTTGTTCTCTGGACGGTTTTGCAGTGTATGGGTGTCTACCGATCACGATGAGATTCAAAGAGTGGCAGAAGCTTGGGGTGCCCAGGTGCACAGGAGGAGTCCAGAGGTGTCCAGAGACTCCTCGAGCTCGCTTGAAACCATTCAAGAGTTCTCCAGACAACACAAAGGTGAGCCAGACCTGGAAAACAGGCTTGTCTGCCTTTAACAATGGAATTCAAAGGTGTAAGGGGTGAAACTTCAGCTTGTAAAACAGGTGTGTCCACTTCTCCTTGTAATACATAGTGAAACGCATATGCCACGTTACACTTGGAAGCGTCATAATGCTGTCATTCGTATTCATTGAATACTGCGTCAGCGTCACTCATTCTTTCAGTAAATAAAACTCAAGCACAGATGACTGAAGTTGACTAATCTTAATGCAATGAATTGTCTGTTCATCAGAATGACACATACGTTTACAATTATAATCTTGCAACTCTGTTGTATTGAAATTCTAATTAAATAGATTTTTCCATTGCAGCATTTATAGTGTATTGATCATATTGAGTGTATTCATAGACTTGATCCAATAAAGTCATGGTGGTTAACTCTAATCTGATGTTCTCTGGCAGAGGTTAAAGTCATATGTAACATCCAGGCCACTTCTCCATGCCTGCATCCGTGCCATCTAAAAGAGGCCCTGGAGCTCATGACCAAGCAAGGGTTTGATTCGGTCTTCTCTGTGGTCCGGCGACATCACTTTCGTTGGCAAGAGGTCAAGAAAGAAGGTTTGTTGAAGGTTTATATTCAATGCTGAATATAAACCTTCAAGCTTTCTAAAAGCACAAATATTAGCTTTTGGAGACGCATGTGATTCTATTCATAAACTTGGTATGAATACTTGGTATGAATACTTGGTATGAATACTTGGTATGAATACTTGGTATGAATACTTGGTATGAATACTTGGTATGAATACTTGGTATGAATAAACCCAATGGTTGTGGGTTCGATTTCCGGGGAACACATGCACTGACAATGTATAATTTGAATATTCTGTAAGTGGCTTTGGATAGAAGCGTCTGCCACATGCATCAAATTATAAATTACAATTGCATATTGCATTTTAAGTATGTGTATTTTCTTCTCCAGAGGACATCTGCACTCAACCTCTGAACCTCAAACCAGAATGCAGGCCGCGACGTCAGGACTGGAAGGGAGAACTGTGTGAAAACGGCTCCTTTTACTTCGCAACCAAAGATCTCATAGATAGAGGATTACTTCAGGTAGTGAAGGTTCACTGGTCAAACTGTAGAACGAAAGACTTTAAAACGCATAAAGCCGACAGTCTGACTTATTCAAGTAGTATATTCTGTATATATACACAAGAAGTATATTTTATCTTCCAGTAGTCTGATGTTTGATTTTTTGCTTCGTTTTACAGGGTGGGAGGATGGCGTACTTTGAGATGTTGCCCAAATACAGTGTGGATATTGATGTGGACATAGACTGGCCTGTAGCTGAACAGAGAGTGCTGAGGTGACCGTATTTTTATTTTAATAACTGGGAGTATACAGTTGTTTTTAGTCACATTTTAGTGTTCGGGTAATGTTATTATTACGTACCGACTGCAGAGTAATATAGCTGTCCTTGCAGCCGTTGTATTTGCACGTTACTATTGTAATAATAAATTGAATTAAAAATGCACATTGTGTTCTATAGCACAACTTAACGTGCATGCAGCTGAAAACGCAGAATATCGAGTCATATTAATGAAGTTTAAGTTTACGTGGGAGTATTTGGCGTAAATTGAAACGAGTTTTAAATCTACTTGATGCTTTGTTAGCAAATATGCATTTCCGTGTGTGTGCGCGCGCGTGAAACAGGTTTGGTTACTTCGGAAAGGACAAGCCAGAGGTGGTTAAGCTTCTGCTGTGTAACGTGTCTGGATGTCTGACAGATGGTCAAATCTACCTGTCATTAAACGGAGAGGAAATGCTGTCCATCAACTGCAGAGACCAGGCCGGAATCCACATGCTGATGAGAGAGAAAGTGGAGGTGATTTAGGCTTAGAGGTTTCTGTAGCTGTTTGCACCTTTGTCTTACCTTCCCCAGTGACCACCCCCNCCCACAAGCCTTAGTTGCATGATGGGAAATTACAAGGCAAAAACAGAGATTCTTTTTTCTTGTCTTTTAATTAAGCAAAACTTTGTTAAAAATGTTAATTAGTAGCTCACCTTTCATACAGATTTCATACAGTTTCTATAGCTGTCTGTTTTTGTACATTTAGTGATATTCAGTGAGTTAGTGCAAGTCACCATTCACAAGCACCTGGGCAGAGTTACACTAGTAGTCAGGGCTGTCCTCTGGCTGGTTTATCCTTGCGCAGTGGCAGTATCGTAGCCTATGAGGTTTATCCGAGGCGCGATTATTGCTAATTGAAAACTTTACCCAATACCCCGCCGTGACGACTTGAAATACAGTCGGCTCTGGCAATTTTTGACGGTCTCTACGGAGACTGATTTTGTTGGTTAAAACAGAATTTATATAGTTATTTGTATTGCATAGGTTAGTATACAAACACCCACAAAATGACACATTTAAAATGTTGATTTTATGTTTAACTACTGCAACTTTGTGATTTTAAAGGAACTTTCTAACTATTTACAAAAATTCAGAGGATGGAGGGTTTTGTGAGGTAGTGAGTAGCAAGCTAATCATGCGATCTCAACAAAGTGCCCCCCATGAGGCATGGCCCACCCCACATGAAATTACATGCCATCACTTTGTTACTGATACAACTAGATTTTTCATATGCGAACTTTTCAAAAGTACCACTCATAGACACTTTGTTAAACATGAAATAATAACTGTAGCTCAGTGGTTAGAGCATGGCGTTAACAATGCCAAGGTCATGGGTTCAATCCCAGGGATTGCACATACTCAGAAACAATGTGTAGTATAATGCAATGCAAGTCGCTTTGGATAAAAGCCAAATCTGCCAAATGCATAAATGTAAATGTACCGTTTCACTTTATCACACAGGTACATGTATGTAGCAGTCTACTGTTTTGCATTTTGGTGATAGCGAGTTGCAACTCACCCTTCATGAGAAGTTGGGCTGTCACAYTAGTAGTCAGAGCTCTCAGCTGGCTAATTTATTCTTGCGCAGTGGCAGTATCGTAGCYTATGAGGTTTATCCGAGGCGCGATTATTGCTAATTGAAAACTTTACCCAATACCCCGCCGTGACGACTTGAAATACAGTCGGCACTGGCAATTTTTGACGGTCTCCACGGAGACTTACTATATTGGTTATAAATCAGAATTTAAGTATTCACTGTTTGTGTGTATTAATTTACAAATGAACAAGTACAGACAAATAATAACCGTGTTGTTAATTTTGTGTGCAGCTAGTGAATTTTTGAAGTAACTTTAGAACACAAAACGATTTACAGAGCTGTGCTGTGGTGTTCTTGAGATGCAAAAGAGCAGCAAGTAAAAATTACTTGCTAAATCGGTCTTTCCTCTGCCAGGTTATTTTGTTGTCCTCAAGTGAAAACCCCATACAAATCGCCTTGGCTGACAAACTGTCTCAGAGAATGGGTTGTCCAGTTATACATGAAGTTGATGGTAAACTAAATGAGGTGAAGAAACTCATGGAGAACAGAAACCTGGAGTGGAAAGAGGTGGCTTACATAGGTGAGTCAACAGCTCAATTGATTAGTAAAGAGTTAATTTGGGAGAAACTATTAAGAGAAAAGGAATTTACTGAACAGGGAGGGACATTATTCTAGGGAACATTTGATTGGACAAAAATCTGTAGCGCAAGATGAGTCATCAGTATTTTTGGTTGGTTTTCTTAATGTAAATACTAAATGTTAAATGTGTTCATCTGCTAAACTGAATTTTATAAATGCTGAGGAGTTCACTGGCATATACACAGCTTTAAAGCTACACAAAACTTTGTAATTTGAGACTATCAAATCTAAATCAAATAAGTTTACTGCAATTGGAACAACGTTGTAAAAATTATTTTGAATGACATAAAGCTTTTTTTAAAGAAACAGTGTAATGCTGTCTTTTACCAAATATATTAAAGACAGTCCTGCTTGTAATTCTTGCCCTTTCTATACTTTAATGTATCAGGTAGCGATGAACCAGATGTGGAGTGCCTGAACCTGGCAGGGCTAAGCGCAGTACCGAAAGACGCCCCAGTGGTGGCGCTCAATGCAGCAAAATACTCCTGCCACAAGACAGCAGGTCACGGGGCCGTGAGAGAGTTTGCGGAGCACATCCTCTTATTGAAAAAGAAGGCGAAGTCTCAAGTAGAACAGGACAGAATCTGTAGAGACAAGTTTTAAGTGTCTTTTTACCTCAATCTAAGAGACCTTAATCTAGAGATAGACTAAGTGAAGTGTATACACTATTTTCCTTACAAAATACTTTGTTTTGATTTATTACACTAGGTGGCAGCAGTGCACAAGATAAGTTATGATCCATAAGATCCATGTTAATTTTGTCCTAGATACACTATTTTAAAGGATTATAAATGAAGGACTTATTGTCTAATGAATGACTTTCATTTGCTCATGTATCATTTTCAGACTGTATCATGAATGTTGTTAGTGTTGCCAAGAAGCGAGGTTAAATAAAACCGCCCCTGACCGACTGTGAACAACTGAATGTTTTATTGTAACATTAAACTCATGAACCAATAATTCTACAGCCAGAATCCATTTGTGTGCGATTAAAAACACTTGAAAGGTACTTTTTGCATGCTTGGCCTTTTAAAAACTCTGGTAATGCTTTAATTACAAGCTGCGAAGAACTGCGTGTAAGTATACTGAATTTACGGTGTGCGTTTCTGTAATTATAGTGTACCTACAAAGAACGTACGTGTAGGTAAAAGGGAACAATGCGTTACGTTCGGGTCATAAGGAGGCAAGAAAACAGATAATTAACCAGTAACGAACCGCGTAAGTAAACCGAAGTTACCGCGTATATTTTTAGTAAGTATAGTGTACCTATTTAGTACCTTCGTGTAGATACAGGGGAATAATATGCGACGTTTGGGGAATAAAGGGGTAACAACCTGTGAAATTAGAAATCATTTATACTGTAAGCATTTTAAAACTAAGGTATACCCATTCTAATATTACGTGGCCTTATGTATGACCTAAATCTTGTTCAGGAGTGATTTAGAAAGACGATATACTTTTCATAAGCTATCAATATAAAATTATTTAATCACAGGCTTAGGTTTTTTTTTTAACCATGGGGTAGGCCTACAAATTCTATTATTATTATTATTATTATTATTATATACATGGTGGAATTATATACACTATACATGGTGGAAAATACTGAACAACAAAACTGGACGTCTAGTGAAATGAGTTTATGATTTATAACAAGCTGGAAATACAAATGTATCATGCATTCTGTGTACAGAATTCTGACTGAAATCTGCGTGCAGCAGATACTATAATCCTTACAGATTATCTTTTTTAAACCGAGGTATTAGTACAAGGAAGTTGCCACCGGTCAATGCAAAAGAACAAGGAGCCTCAAAAACTTCAGGTTGCTCAATGTTCATAAAGTTTAAAGCCCTCAGTCTGAAGACATACTCTAGTCCCAACTCACTGAAACCTCAACATTCATTAGAGGTATTTTGTGCTTTCTTTGCGTAGTTTCAGAAGTTAGCAGAGAGGTCTGCAACTCTCTAGAGGTGATGTGTTGGTTGGCTTTACCTCTACTATTCTTCTGGTACTTCTTGATGAGCATCCACTTCTAAGCAGACTTGCAGTCATGTTGAATGTCCATTTGTAGATTTGTGTTACAGTGGCTGGACGGAGTTGGAATCTCTTGAAGATGGTCTTATAACTATCTCCAGACTGATGTCCTCTGATATCTCCTTTCCTTTTGACTCTATGGTGGTTTGGTTGGTTTCCTCTTTTAATCAGTGTTGCCTGTACCACTTTCCTAAGGATGTCTAATTTGTTTGGTCTGCTTAACTGATTAAGCACCCAAATGTGTTTCACCTGAATCTGTTACCCACTTGACTTTAACAATGCAGCTGGGGCTTCACTTACTTTTGCACAGAAAATAATTCAATATTTCATGTAGTTTTTTTGGCTACTCAAAAGATTCCCTCTAAACAAACATATGCAATTGATCAACACATGACATTTTATTTGTAAAATGTTTTTAAAT
>JAZGTI010012810.1:0-15388 GCA_036877585.1 Botia kubotai
AAATCACTTTGCCTATTGGGACTCTTTAATGGGGTCTCTCTATTAGCATCTTTATATGCTCCTCATCGTTCCTTCTTCATTAAAAGACAGATTTTTATGACACATCATATTCTTCATGGCTTCCACATGAACACGTTGTATCAGGCCTTTGAAAGGTCATTCTTGCCAGTCAGGAAGGCGTTTACATTTTTCTACTCAACCAAAAACATGCAGATACAGAAAATGATTAATATGTCATTTACAGTAGTGTTTACGGTACACAGGTCACAAATTGCAAAATAAAAACTTTTGGCAACTGATATGTAAACAGTAACCGTAAACATTTTACAAATTGCATAGATGTATATTGTGTGTATTTGGCAAAAAATAACATCCTCCATTGAGATGTATTTTAGAAGAATGCGACCTGTTGTGAATCATTTCATATTGAGGAAATCTTTCAGCATTTGTCAATTACAGTATAAAATTTAATGTATAGAGTTAAATCATTGCAATAACAGTGAAAATTGCATTAGCAAACAGCAGTAATTATATAGCTCCATTTGGTATGTCATAAGTTCATTGCTTTCTAGTAAGCATGACCGTCTTATTTACAAAGAAGATATTCAAATAGGTAAAAAAGGATTACAAGTCGAAAACAGAATAATTTATTAAATGCCAACATGTAGGCTTGTAGCGCTAAAGTGTTTTGTCATTATATGGTGGCTGGCTGGCTGTTTTTGTGTAAACAGTAGAACACAATTCATCTATGGCTGTATGCATGAGTCAGTAATAATTACTGTTTGTTCTTTATTGATAGTTACGGAGGCATTGCAATTTTTGATTAAGAACCCACATAAAATATGACTCTCAATGTTTTGGAGTGAAATTAAAACTCACTGCTTTTCTCTGGAAGAAAATATTCTTATGATTATAATTTCACACGATGAACCACTGTTTATTACTACTGATTCATGCAATTTACCATGATAAGAAAAATGTTTATGATGCATAAACCTGAAAATCTTTCCTATTATTGTGAATAATATGAAAACACGTCCAGTTGATATTTCAACCCAGAAAATATTTTACATAAAGGAAAAGAAACATATTTGAGACCATTAAGATAGTGACATTATGTTTATGATAATTCATCCTTTTGTCCATTATTTACTTTTTTCCATTATTTGCATTTTTATGTAGGAAAGTATGTTTAGATAGTAAAGCAAAAATGAGAAAAGTGGGTTGGATTTAGACAACCCAGGTTGGACTCAAACCTGTGCCGCTTTTACCACTGCACCACTAAAGCTGTTATTTTGTGGAGATTCTCCAGTCTATGTGGAACTAAACATTGGAATAAACAACATTGTAATTAATATGACATTTACTCAATTGGTTTATGTTGTAATACTTTAGTTTTACAAATTAATTTACCACCAGAAGAAAATATGTTAATACAGTGTACAATTTTCATAAATTTAGCGCTGCTTTATTCCAGGACGCGTAAACTAAGCGGAGAGAATATTATTTGTACGCTGTTTCATCTGTTTTCCTTTACAACCACTGATAGTGTGATGAAATACATATTAAACTAGGGTTGATTAATAAATATGATTAACGATGTGTCTCTGGGGCTGCAGAAATTAATTATAATCTGAATGACATTTCGTAACCTTGCTTTCCAAGAAATTAACGGTTAATCTCACGAGATGACAAATCCCCTAAAATGTATGGTTGTCATGCTGAACACATTGATTTTGAGAGTCCTTTGTTTCACTCATGTTGATTAGAATCCTTTGTGCATATTTGCTGTTTATTAATTTGCAAAGATCTTTAATTGTGATTGGGTGTGTTACTTGTTCTACATTCAACACAACATTCTTCGTACACACTCACCTCCTTCAGATTAAAACAAGAAATGTTCAAGAGTTTTCCATCTTAATTACACCACTAATCGCGGCATTAATTTGCAATGCCTGGTGAAGGTAAACGTCCTTTTTGCATGGAAAAAAAATTGACTGGCATTCATTAGCAGATGCCATCAAGACCTAATTGTGTTACAGCTCATTAAATGCAGTCTCTTGTGTCATTAGGTCCTCACAAGTGTGTACAGGGCCCTATTTACCATATTTATGCTTTGGATGGCAATGGTTATGAGGACATGGGAGCACCAAAAGTCACAGCCTTCTAACAGGGGAACCAAAACCCATTTGTAAACCATGTTTTACAGCTGATTGCCAGAGATGGCACTCTTGCGCTGCTGATATGTTGAAACCCAGAGTGGAATTGCCAGTTTTGGATGCAGCCTCTGGTTAGACCGGGGCTGATGAATTTTTATGGGAAAGATTTTAGAATTTAGACTCAAACACTGTGTTATTAAAAAAACACTACAATTCCCAAATAAAGCCCAAATAAAAGACCAAATAAAATAATAAATAGAGTAAAAAAAATGTTTTTAATTATTAACATATATGGCACTATTATGTGGTATAAAATGTTACAACTATTTAGTCTCAGGGTACTACTATTCTAAAGTTCAGGGTCCAAAATTAATTGAAAATTAACATTTTTAACACCTTGTAAACCAGCCATAAATATTTATACTTGTCGTGAAACTTATTTTTTCTTTTTTATCTATATATTTCTTGTTCATATATGTTATCCCTTGTATACATTCTGGAAACAGTGCAGGCCAATGTGTCACATGCAGCATCAAATATAGCCAACAGCCTCTTTGTCTCCACTGGGAGTAAAGGAATTATGGCAATACAAAAAAAAACTTTTGGCATCCCGTAAACTTCTGGTAGTAAATTTTCTTCTAAGATAAACATAATATTTTTTTAAAGAGACCATTTGTAAGTCTGTGAATTGATTGTTTGATGTTGCTTACATACTTACATACTTAGGATTGCTGTACTGTTGCTAGCAGGCATATCTACTAGACTGCAATATCCTGTTGGGGTAAGGATCATATGGGGTCTACTGTCTCCATTCCTATTGGTATTTGCTAGATTGTGTCACTGCTTATTTGCATAAAAGTGCATAAAACTCAGCTCAACTTTATCACACCGCCAATGGCTGTCACTCATGTCACCTCAAAACATGCGATGAATACAAACAATTTCCAGGTGCTTTAATGCTGCCATTTTCTTTGCAATGTAAGCTATGTGGAATACTACTATTCATAAAATCCTGGCCAATGGCTCCCTTTTATTTACTTTGCAAAATCCAGTAATTACTCCTAATTTTCCTATAAAATTGTGTAAATTTTTTTAAATCCTTCCAAAAATAGATTTTTTTTACTTGGTTTTGACATTTTTGATTTTACACTTTTAATTTATTTCTTCCTGACTGATATAGACGGGGCATGTGCTTGATGGCAGTTTCTCTTGAATTATACATAGAAATGGGAAGCTTCACTCACCCTGACAAGCCTATTTTCTTCCCTGCTATTCTGAACAGGACAGTTAAGCACAATAACAGAAATGGCTTCATTATGCCACATCTGCTAGATTTTGAATGGCAAAATCTCAGCTGGTAGCTGCGCTAGTTTATAAAAGTCTCTGGCATAAAAATGTTGAATGGGAGTCGCATTTGATGACATTTTTCTTGAACATTAACTGTTGTAATAGATGTTCGCTCTGCCAATATCATTATAGCCTTTGGCTTGAATGTGAAAAGCATCCCGTTGGATTTTATGAATGTGCATGATTTTCCATATGTCACTTTTACTCACAGAAGCCAAACCTAAATTTAGTCTGCGATAGAGAAAAGCCACAGTCATTAAGGTTACAACATATGTCTAAAGTGAGCAGTCAATTATTGATACAGGCTTCAAGAGGGCCCGGGCCACTTATGGGGGTCCACTCATTCGGTTATAGTTAAAAATGTTTTTATGTAATACAGGGGTGCGGGTGGAAAGTTTTAGTTTGGGGGTGCTGTGTTTTTAAGGGGTGGGATGGGGGTGGGGTTCACAGCATCTGATTAAGAAAAAATATAGAGTTTTTTTTAAACATGTCAGAACTTTACAAACCACAACAAATGTATCACATTTTTAACATTATCAATACTGCTTGTAATCATAATGCAATGGACTGGTGAATGAGAAGCAACTTAAGCCTTTAAATAAAATGATTATTGAGCCGTTACATTCTGATATACAATAAAAGAGCTTGCACAGCCAACACAAAAACTTACCTTACAGAACACCAAAGGCGGATTTGCGCTCAGAATATGTTTATGTTGTCCCTCAGCATCAAACATATGCAGTAAATAACATTCAAGAGAAAGGGCTATAGGCTATCTTTATCGGAGACGCTGACACAGCAGGATCCATATGCAGCACTTTAATAGGTAGAGTAATCAATATACAGGCTATGGTCAAAAACTGGCAAACAGCGCAATGTAGAAGAGACAAAATCAAAACGAATACACAGGCAAGGATCGAGGCAGGCAGCAAACAATCAACAACAATGTTCGTAGCAAAAACAAGAGGCAGGAAGCAATAATATAAACAATCCAATTGGTAACGGAAAAGCAGTCCGGGAAAATGCTCTGAATTGTAGCTCAGTGCAATACAAGACATCGCAACGAGTAATGTGTGACTGTGAGCTTTATAGTCCGGCTAATTGGAAACAGGTGCAAAACAGGAAGCAATCAGACCTAGGAACGAGGGTCATGGGAAATGTAGTCCAGAATGGAAACTAATATTTTGGTGAGGGCTCCCTCTGGCGTCCAGAAGGAGGAGGAGCGGTGACTGGAGTCGAGGAGTTGCTCCACTCGATAAGCCTCCTCGCCGTCAACAAAGATGGGGGGGCATGACTGGTGACATTTGTCTCCCCAACAGGTTATTTCTCCCTCACTCCAAGAAATGGAAGGTTCGTGTGCACGCAGCCAGGGTAAACCCAGAACGATGGTATGATTCTGTGCTGAGATGGCATACAGATATAAGTTTTCAGAGTGGAGCACCACCATGAGCAGATGTAAATTCTAGGTTTGGTGCTCCACTCTTCCTAATCCCAATGAATGACCATCTAACGCCTCCACCTCTATGGAAGAAGAACATGAAATGTTCTGGGATATTATCACTCCTGGCGAATTCTAATGATATAAAGTTAGCCGCAGCACCCAAATTGGTTAAAGCGAAAGAGTCTATAGTGAGGTTACCTGTGACAAGAGTTACTGGAACACGAATAGAATTACTTTGATTATTGGTAGTGGAGGCCACACTCACCGGTGGTGGTCTAGAGGCGGGTCGAACGGGACAGGAGGCTCTCAGATGGCCAGACTGACTGCAATATAAACAGAAACCGGAACGGAGGCGATTCTTGTGTTCCTCAGAGGAAAGATGAGTGTAGTTAATATGCATGGGCTCAGGGATGGCTGCACACTCAGGGCTTGGAGTTATGTGAGAACGGCGAGGACGCCATGATCGAACAAGATTATCGATTTGAATAGATAGTTCAATATGCTCACTCAGGTGCCGACTCTTGTCATGACAGGCCAGTTTAGACTGGAGTTCGGTGTTGAGACCCCGGCGGTACAGCAGTTTCAAAGTATCCTCCACCCAGTTGGTTTGAGCAGCGAGGATTCGAAAATTCAGAGCATATTCAGCGGCAGTAAGCCCTCCTCAAGTTAGAGCTAGTAGCTGTTCACCGGGACTCATACCTTCGGAAGGATGTTCAAAAACCTACCTAAACTGTCGCAAAAAAAGAGTCGAAAGTGGGAAAAACTGATTTGTCCAACCTCCAAACCGCGGTAGCCCAATCCAGAGCATTCCCTGTCAGGAAAGAGCAAAAGTGATGCGACTGCTCTCCGAGGGATATA
Organism: Botia kubotai; assembly: GCA_036877585.1. Taxonomy (NCBI): domain Eukaryota; kingdom Metazoa; phylum Chordata; class Actinopteri; order Cypriniformes; family Botiidae; genus Botia; species Botia kubotai. The sequence goes on from JAZGTI010012810.1 coordinate 5,806, forward strand.
GAGCGGGCTGCTGGGAGACAAAAAGGGAGCACTGCAACAAAAACCCTTGCACTTCCCTGGAGAAGTCCTTCAGACCTAGGCACGAGGGTCATGGGAAATGTAGTCCGGAATGGTAACTAATATTCTGGCAAGGGCTTCCTCTGGTGGCCAGAAGGAGGAGGAGCGGTGACCTCCTCCGTAACACTATCCAGTTTCATAAAAGAAAACATCACAAATAAAATGAATTCTATTTAGAAAGAACATAGGTTTATAGCCCACTTACAATTTAAATTTAAATTACAAAGAAATTACTAAATGTTAAAAACGAATTAAAAAAAATTCTATTTTATTTACAACTCTGTGAAAACACCCCTACCCCCAACACTCCAACCTCCGTGCCCCCGACTGAATATTTGTTTTCCCACAAGCAAACAACTGCCTGTTCACCACACTAATACTTGTGTTAACTCAACGAATATTGTTATATATACCCACATACCACCTCAGAGTATTATTTTATTCCTTAAAAATTACTCTTTCAAAATACAGAAGACATTAAAGCAGTCATAATCAGTTTTCAATTATGTTTTAAGTATTTCTATTGTTTATGTAATTTATGTATTAACTTATTCCCAGTTTCTCCTAAAGACCCCTGGAGGAATTTAAAACACAGTCGTTATACATTTAGAGAACAGGGCTATAAATGAATATGGACAGCATGTCTTTCATAATATGATCTTGACTTTTGTTGAGAAATCATATTCATATTTTGATAAAATTCTTTTGTACCTTGACTAATCTGAGGAGAGTTTGAAACACTGTTGAAATCTTGGCCAACATTTTAGACATGAGATTATTGAGGTCTTTTTCTCCAGAAAAATAATCTGAGAAGCAGGAGGCTTAAATCTCCATTGTATTCTCATTGCTGTCAAACAACTGAGATATTAAACACATCTCACTTCTAATTTTTCTCCTTTGTGGCTAATGGAAAAGGTCATTAAATTTGAAGGACTATTTTTGTGTCTTTGGGCCTTTGACAGCAACACACTACAGATGACCCACACAGTGAAGTTCAAACACATTTAATTCATAGTTTGAACGATAACTGGGCTTTAAAATGCTCTTGAACTATGTAGACACAACTTTTTCATGCTAATCGGCTAACCCTTCTGATGATGCTGCTTTGTTCTTTGCATCTTTTATTAAGGCATTATTATCTTACAAAACACAGCAAGTTTCTGCTAACCATTTATGGTAAATTGGAGTGATTAAATAGTCTGTTTGGGTGGGAGCAACCATCTTGCTGAAGGCCTAATATAAGGATACAGAAGTTCATAGCTGTATTGTTGTTTTTGGATATCAGCTTTACAATGTGCAGGCATCTCTCATTGATAAAATAATAGGACAGTGGCTGTAATTGGAGAGGGTAAAAAACTACAGTCCAATAATGTGCAGGGCTGTGATAAAAGCTTATCTACACTGCAGTAAAAGTATGACCTCCATAATGTTTCAGTCATGAATCTTGACGTGCGGAGATTAATGTGGAGCACAGCAGTGGGGAAGACACAGTGGGTTGTTATGAAAGGCACCCTGTGTAGCCAGAACATCACATACACAAGGCTAATGCCTCCACAGAAACAAGACAAGTAAATTGGTAACGGAATGTTGTCGATGGCAACAAACAATCACAGCTTGGTGCTCTAAACAAACAGGAAATGCTTTTGTAGTAAATGGGTCATTTCAACTTATGCCACTATCATATGTCTTAATATACCGGATAAAATAATAAACCAGCAAAAGATAAAAATTGTATCAGTTAGTTCTTTTATCACAATTAAGTGGTTGAGTTATCCCAGTGATTTGGTATCAACAGATGTTGCTATTTTTGCTGCGTCTGTGGCAAAATTTACTGAGCAATATTACAGATTTTTCTTCATTTTTCCTTTCTCTATTCAAAATTAAAATAAAATAAAAACGAAAAAGGTTTTTCTACATTGTTGCAGTATTTTATTTTATGGCAATTATCCAGCAAACACAAAACATTCCATTAACAATATTATGTGCTTCCCTTTGTTTTTTATTTTTGGAACCAAATATAATATTCTAAGAACATTCTTTTAGGGTTTATTTTATGCAACCTAAACATTTCCAGAATGTTCTGAGATCCAAAAGTTGTTCGCTTGCTAAGTACCCCTATTTAGTTTCACCTTGTAGTACATAAACAATAGTTTATTATAGAAAATAACCCAGAAAATTCTTCTAATGCCAGCTATATGTTGTTTTAGCATTAAACCTAACACTAAAATAAACAACAATAAAAAACACCTTTTTCGCTTAATTGCATGCTCAATTCACGCATGCAAGATCAGTGATGAATACGCTGAAATCAGATATTTCCTGTGCTGCAGGTCTCCATTATTTCATACTTACTGAGAATGTGACTGATATCTCTAACAAACTTCTACCTCATGAACTATCAGTGGTGGTCACTTTCTTTGAACTATAACTGTCTGCTCATTCTCTACTCATCTGCATTTTTTAAAAGACATCAGTTCTAAAGGAGCCAACAGAGACTTCCTATAATATCTATTCATTTATTTTTCCCTTGTTTGTCTTTTAATAAACTCTGGGTATGATTAACAGGGTTTAATATGTGATAGGATGGGTAATGGATTGTGATTTTGGAATGGAAATAGCCGATCTGTCCTTTTAGTCTGTGTTTGATACCACTGGGCATTCTGTCTCTCATAGAGATTTGTAAGATGTCTGCCCCATGTTATTATTCCAGGCTGATCACAAGCACTGTCAAGTTCTTAGTTAGCCAAAGGGTTCTCAGAATGTTCTTCTGTACTAAAGACTGGAGTGTCGATGATTAGAAGGGAAGTTTGTTGTAAGATCCGCAGGGGAAAGTTGGTCTCTACCCAAATGCTGGCCTAGCCTCATTTAGGATTGAGAAAACTTCTAGAGAACTAAAGGCTTAGTCTAAATCTGAGTGACAAATGGGGGCTTTGAAGTTTTCAGAAAAGCATCATTCAGAAAAAAATCTCCTTTTCCCATACAACATTTAGCCAAAGCCAAATGACGAGCTGGTGTAGAGGAAGCCATGTTAAACCAACAGTTTAACCAATCAGAAATTAGCTACAGGAACATAATCGTTATTATACATGACCACCACCCTCTGATGTGACAGTGAAAGCTGTAATTTTCTATATGCAGATACAAGTGATTCAAGACAGTATATCACACAAAACAACACTGAGGTGAAAAAGTATAATTTTAATGTCTTTAAAATGTGAGTTGCAGATGCTAAAACAAACTGTGTTCCATGCACTCTTCTACAATCATTCTTGTGTTGAGGTCATAAATTGTGTCCTGACCACAAATTAAATCATAATCATATCGGACGCAGTCACGAGAGGGCTTGTCTTTGAACGCCATTCAGTCTATTTACACCGAGTGTATGTTAACCTGTTATGTTCAACTAAGGTCTCATATTTATTCATAAGCTGGTCGACTTACATGTCCAACATGTTAAATGTTTTGGAAGTGCAACTGCTTGCAATTTTCCAATCTGATCTGCATTATGGTAAATCCGTGATATTCCAGTCAGTGTCGCCCGGGGCAATGGTACGAAGTCACATGATTCTGCAGGGCGGAATATTCCCCTCTCGGCAATGAAGGCTCATTATGGGAGAGAAAAGTGCCCGCAGTTGTGTGAGTGACGTATCCCATAGGACACTTGGTGCTGCTGAAATCGGGTGATGTGGCAGTAGATGCTGCATTCTGTAAAGAATTCAGTTCAAATGCAGGTCATACAGTCTGTGTCCAAAGTTATATACTATTCTGTTAACAGTAAATTACTTTTAAGTGTAAATTAATACAGTACACCAGTATTGAGACATAGTACCATATTATAAAAGTATGTCTTGATTCCAGAGAGCAGGGAGGTCTTCAATACCTAGGAGAGTAATCCATTAGCATTCCCATTCATCTCAATGGCAGCTGCTCAGCTGGTGCAAAAATAAAGTACTGATTGAGAATTGTGATTGGCTGATGGCACCACAAGAACACTCATAATCGTTAGAGGTTATAGAAATGTTTATTAAACGTTTTAGATGTGCCCTGCAAAAATATCTGAAACATGTTTCTGACCCCTTAACAACGGTAAGGGGTAGTATATAATAACGTAACGGTAAATTTATAATGTTTCATAATCTGAGCTGCCAGGTAAGACTTCGCAGGTAATGTCAGTTTGACTTCAAACATAAATAAAAGTACGGAAAGAAACCTGCAACCTATTTTAAACAGAGATGGTGATAGAGAGGCAAAAGTTACTGACTGAAGAGGTTCATTTTGATTTTGTGTTGATTGTAACTTTTAGGTTCAAAGACAAAACCAATTAACACAAATTTGATTAACCATGGATGTGGGTAATATTAGCTGAAAAATGTGCACCTACACACTTAAAAAATGCACCAGTAATAGCGTACCATGCACCTTTTCTTTGCAGAACATTTAAATGTAATGCACTTAATAGTTTTGCATTGTTGCAAAGCAGATGTACAGAAAATGCACTGTTAAACAAAGACAATAATAATAATAATAATAATAGGAAATATGAATAATACAAAATAATTGTTGGTATATGTAACGATATAGTGTTTACGGGGACGGAGGAACACGGACGAGGGAGCTGAGCGAGGAATAATAAACAGAAAGGTATTTAGTAATAGGACAATGCACAAACACTAACAGGAAGTAAACTAAATAAGGAAAAAAACGGAACAAAACAGGAAAATACAAAATAAGAGTCCCGAGACTGTTACATAAATTCCCCCTACCGGACAGCACGTTCTCGCGCTGTAGAAGACACAACTGAGGGAGGGGGGTGGGGCTTAGGAGGAGTGTAGACAGGAGACCAAGGTGGTGTTTTGACGGAGGGAGGAGCCATGGTGGAGACTTGAGAAACCAGGGCAGAGACAGAATGGAGTTGGGACAGGAGGAGCCAGATGGTACCCAGAAAGCAGCCAGGAGGTTGACCCACGGTGGAGCCGATGGAGGGAGGAGCCATGGTGGAGGGGAGACCGATGACTCCATGAGCAGAAGGCAGCAGAGCCCGAGGCAGAGACGAAGAGCTGACAAGCCAGGGTGACGTCAAGGATCCGGAGGGCCAAGGTGGAGCAGAAGGCTTCGGCGACCGAGGTGGAGGCAGAGATCCGGAGGGACGCGGTGAAGCCAGAGCGATGGAGGACTGAGGAGGATCTGGAGGGAAGGAGGAGCCCAACGCAGTCGGTGGGATGGAGTAACGTAGTAAAGCTGGAGGAGCAGAGTCCAGAGGAGATGGCGAGACGACAACTGACCAAGGCGGAGCCGAAGGGATAAGAGAGAGCCCGGTGGAGCTGGTGGACCGAAGGACGATGGTGGAGATGAGGAAACTGGAAAACACAGTGGAGCCGCAGAGTCGTAGGGCCGAGGAGGAGTCTGGGCGCTGGAGGCAGAACCGAGGGATCCTCCAACCTCGTTGTAGATGGAACTGGAGACAGGCAGTCCCACGGCGAGCCCACGACACCGATGACGGGCTGAGGGTGAGCAGAGAGGCTGACAGGCTCCGGCAACATTGGAGGTGGGGAGAGAGACAAAAGAATGAGAGGAGGTGGGAGAGGGAGGTTGGGTGGGATTTTGTTCAACATTGACAGTTCTTTTGAAATTGGAGAAATGAGAATTTCAGAATAAAAGTCTATTAGATAACTTGAGTCCAGATCATACTAACCCTCAGTGGTGGTGTCGTGGGCAGGGCCTTGCTGGAAAGATTTAAAAATAAAAATATGGTTAGCTCTCGATGGACACCAACTTTATCAGACATGTGAGACATGTACTTACAGTAAATGTCGCACTTCTTTGCTTTTTTGTTTCAAATACTTTTTAAGAATTTTCTTTGGAAACACTATGAAATGATAAATATCGTTGTTTCGTCTTTGAACTGACACATAAAGGGCACCCTACACCCAACTGCTTTCACGCCCCACGATTGTTCTGTAGCGCATAAAAAATAAGTTTCCTTTCAGTCAGTCACATTTGACGTTACGTCAACAACTGATGTATGGGGTCTCGCTTGAGAGCTCTATCACCTTTAAATAGAAAAAACGCGCCAATGAACAATTGGCCCGAGAGGAAAGATACAATGAGCATTGAGCAAAGCAGTTGCGGGCCGAGTCACACCTACCAGGAAGCGGGTATATAAAGCTGGGCGCAGCTCGGTTTCATTTAGATGTTGCTTCAGAGCTGAGTGTTCGCTACTCGCGTTCATTCGACTATCGCCTTGTGACGGCGCCATCAGCGGTTCTCGGCAGACCTGGTTGTAAAAGGGCTTATTTCCTATAAAGAGCAAATTTCCATTCGAATGAGCTCCCTCGGATGACGTGCGTCTTTTTAAATATGTCATTCCATTCGTCTTTTTAATCTTTTTCAGACAAGGACTTAAACTTAGAACACTGTGTGTTCCTGGATGTGTTCACTTCTTGACCTCGTCTGTTGGCTATGCTCACTGCATCACATGCCTAGGTGAACAGCATGCAGTTGTGGTGTTCATGGTTGGGTTGTGCTCTCATTATGAGGGCATGCCCATCTCAAAGCTGCTTTCTCTCTTCTTGAGAGATTGAGCCCCTTCTGCTGCTACCCATTCTGTTGCACAGGCTATGCGCTTGAAGGCAGCAGAGATGGTTGGCACTCTGGGAGACCTTGGGTGGAGCCCTCTGCCCAGTCCAGAGTTTGCGGTTTGCAGTTGCAGTTGCGTTTGCAGTTGGAGGATTGTTTCCTGGGGCAGCACGGGAACCCCCATGATGGGGGGGGGGCGCTGAGGGATATGTGGAGATTCCTCCAGTGGAGTGTGTAGTTGTGGTGCCCCAGGTGCCCTTCCCAACACAGGGCATCTTTTTTCTCGGTATGGAGCTGGACTTGGTCACTATGGTGGCGCGCCTCTCCAACGAGTGCGCATTGGTCACTGCTGCGATGCCTAAACATATTAAGAGCCAAGACAGTGGTCCCACTGAAACACTTTCAGAGGCTTCTGGGGCATATGGCATTCACGGCCACAGTCACACTGATGCAAATGAGACTGCTGCAGCACCCAGGCCTTGGGACCCTACATGCCCAAGGTTTCCACCATGCCTTCAAGGGAAGGTGGTGGACCTGCAAGCGCTGCCCATGGAGGAGGCAGGCCCAGCCCTTTGAGTCACGTTTGCGCCCTGCACGTTTATATGGCCCATACTCAGAGCTTCAGAAGCTCTGATTAGCTCTTTGTCTGCTCGGAGCTCGGCAGAAGGGAAAGGCCGTCTCCAATAGAGGTTGGCCCACTGGATAGTGGCTACCATCACTTGATGTACTTCTAAGGTGTGCTGTACGTCAGTTCGTTGACGTAACATATCCGTTCCCTCTTTCAGGGAATGAGGGTTACATACGTAACCGAGACATATCATCATGTTTTGAAATGAAGAATGAAAGTTCTGTTCTATCTGCTTGTGATTCTGTCATATCAAAACAGGAAGTGCTCAAATGTCACAATAACCAATTAGCACTTGCCTTTACGTGTCATACAACCGATTTAGAACAATCCATCTCAGATCTCTAGCTAACAAACATATTCAAAAGGAAAATACAATTTTCTTTCCATCTGTCTAAGTAGATGGGAAAGCAATGAACAAGGTACCCACTGAACACTGCCACATTCACTGAACAGAAAAGAATTCATAAACTCGCTGAAACTATTATCAGTTAATGAAAAATGTTCCGCAAGTCTTTTCCTCACATCTGAGAGCTCAATATTTTGTCATAAACATGGGAGTCTTTTGCATCAAAAGTACATTTCCGATATAGACTATATTATGGTATCATTTTCAGCAGCTAATATTACTTCAAAAAAGTAAAAGGTATAATTTTTTACCCCAGCACATCAGAGATAAAACACTGAGACCCGACTTACCAAATCCATGAATCGCTAGTGATAATCCTTAATAAATGTACGAAAGTGCATTGTTTCCATGAGAAACACTGACAGCAGCCATGCGATATAAACTTTACATTTCAGTCGACATATTCTGACAGGCGAAGTTATTAAATGTAATACTTGTGCACTGTAATTGAAAGAACAATTGCTCACATAAATGTAAGAATGGATTTTTGTAGAAAATATATAATCATTATTGTGTCAATAAAAATTATCATGGTTTTCATATTTTAACTGTGAAATTTGACATTTTAGAGAATGTTTGCAATGTAAGAATGTAAGAACAATGTTTGCAAGTCGTAATGTAACGGAGACACTGAGGCGGCGGAATGCATATGCAGCGGTTTATTGTAAATCACAAGCAGTAAACAGGCAAAGGTAAAAAACCGGAAGACAGAGCAATAAAGGCAAGACAAGAGTCAAATAAGATACAAGAGTCACGTAAATACAGGCAATGGTCGAGGCAGGCAGCAAACAATCTACAACAATATCCAAATCAAAAACAAGGGGCAGGCAGCAAAGGTTAAAAAACGATAAACAGTCTAAGTGGTAACAGGAAAGCAGTCCAGGGAAAAATGCTCTGAAATGTAGCACATGGCAAACAAGACATTGCAATGAGTTCTACAGAGTCTAGGGTTTATATAGCCAGCATGATTGGATACAGGTGTTGCAAACAGGAAGTAATCAGTCTTTGGCAAGGGCTCATGGGAAGTGTAGTTTGAGAGGAGACTAATATTCTGGTGAGGGCTCCCTCTGGCTTCTTGGAGGAGGCGGCGCAGTGGGAACAAGTAATGTGTAATTGAATATTTGTGTATGTCTATGTCATGTCACAAACAGTTTAAAATGTAAAACATTACAGCTGAATTATGCTTTTGGTGCTAGTCACTGTTCAGTTTTACTGTTAGACACTGTACTGTCTAAAGTGCGAGTGGGAAAATTCCTAAGATGTAAAAATAATGTGAGGTAATAGCCTGACCTTTTCTCTTAAGTAGCTCTTCAAACATAAGCCTGTTATTTTTTCCTTTGATGGCTTGTTAATTACGTTAATTTGCGTAATGAAGAGTCTTTAGATAGATCTATGTGGTAATGCCTGTCTATTCATGTGCCCTTCTTGAGGCTGTTTGTTTAGCCTTAAAGGTTTAATTAGCTTATTTTTGTAAGACCACAAGAGTACAGAGCAGAGTGGAGCAGACAGAGAATGAAACTGCTTGTGCTTTTAGTTTATGTGCTAAAAATAGCCAGCGTGGCTTCATCGCTTTGTGACAGGTGGTCTAATAAGCAAATTGCTCCAAAACCAATCGACAAAACGGAAAAAAGGAAATAATTTCTCATTTGTCTTTCGATGTAAATGTTTATTAATATATAAACACAGGCACATTACAACAACTAAATAAACCTTAATAAGAATATTACGTGCATTTACATTTGATCAATGGCCATATACTCTGAAAGTAGTAAAGAATCTACATTGTCAGCCAATGTTTCATTGTACTGGAATGATTAACATTGGTGTGACGGCGAGGAAGACCACCGCTCCTCTCAACGATCAGGCGCTGTGTCTAACCGCAGCCGATGTGAGGAAGACGCTACATAGAGTCAACC
>JAZGTI010012811.1:0-15387 GCA_036877585.1 Botia kubotai
TAACCCTAACCCTAACCCTAACCCTAACCTAACCCTAACCCTAACCCTAACCCTAACCCCTAACCCTAACCCTTTTTCCTAACCCTAAGTAACCCTAACCCTAACCCTAACTAACCCTAACCCTTTTTCCTAACCCTAACCCATTAATTCTAATTATGCTGCAAATCAAAACCTATGCCTAACCCTAACACGCCTCCCCCAAACATCCCCCCCCAAACAAATCCCCCACCTAAACATGCCCCCCCAAACATGCTGCTCCAAACAAATCCCCCCCCAACAAATCCCCCCCCAAACATGCACCGCCCCCAAAAGAAAATTCATATATATCTATCTATGATTAGCCTACTTAACAAGGTTTAATAAAAGCAATAATTTTAAGATGATTGTAACTTTAAATATTTAAATAAAGCTTCTGAAAATGCCATAATGTAAGAGAGAGTGAGGTATGGGCCTTCTTTCCTCTGCTTAACAAAAAGAAAATCTCTAATTAAGTGTTTTATTACGTTTGTGAATGTCACACAGGTTTGTTTGTTTCCTTTCCCTTGGGCGAGGTTTAAATTCGTTTTTTCTGTTAAGAGTATATAGGATTTTGTCAGAGGAATGCAGTGTAGCGTTGTATGTGCATCAGGTTTTTTTTAAATTATGTGTGAATTATTCATTAACAATTATTCATTGTTAACGCTGATCTGTGTGTTCTTAAAATTGTGAACACACAGTACTGCATTAAACATGACAAAAGATTAAACAAAAGATTATATTAATCCTATAATATTACTTATTAAATTTTAATTACTGTATGTCAAAAAACAATTCTCCTCTCTCCCAACAAGTATCACCTCTATTAAGCACTAGAATGTTGCAATATTGGTAACTGTAACTGTGTGTATATAGCTGATGTTATTGCCTCCTTATGATTTATCGTCATTGTTTTACTTACCTTGTCAGTCGCTTTGAATAAAAGCATCTGCCCAAAAGTAAATGTCCCCACTGAAGCATGACAGAACTTTTCTTCAACTGCTAGGGTTAGACATTCATTAACATATTTTGTAAAACATTTGCCAACCATCTGGACAATTTAATCCCTTACATAAAAGACAAAGATAGACAAGTAATAGAAATAACAAACATTTCTAATAACAAATGTATATCTGTTACACCCATATATACATTTAGATATAGTTCCACATATTTTAGATATTAGAGGTTACTGTACATCACTGTACTTCTACATATGGTGGTAAATAAATAACATCTTAAATACTGTATTTTACAAATACAGTTCTACTACTTAACTGCAGTTTGCACCGGGTGTGTCAGGTAACATTTGTATTAAAATATTTTACAGACACATTTGTCTAATGTTACTTCAGCTTCCCATGTCAGATATCCAAAGACAAATTAAGTGATGTGGCTGCAAAGTATACCCATGCTCAGAATTTGATCTCTGCATTTAAACCAACCAGTGAGTACATGCACAACTAAAGCAGTGCATAGCCATTCATTGCAGCACCCAGGGAGCTGGGGGAAAACTGCCTTGCTCAAGGGCACCACAGTGGTTTTCCTGCCAACATAGAGAATCGAATCTGCAACCTTCAAGTACGACTCTAACTATTGGGCCACAACAGCTCTGGCAAGCATGTATTTTAGAATGTTATCTGCAAATACTAAGTGGAACAAAGTTGAACAGTTATGTACTTCAGCCCATATTCTGTAAAAATAAACATGAGCTGGTTTTCTTTCTAAGGTTAGGGTTAAATCTAAGGTTAAACCACATCATATATATTCTATATGTTTTATGGATTATTGTGATTTGTAGATGTTCATTGAAGTTAGGACACTGTTGAAGAGCTGAAAAGTATACATGGAATCAAATAATGAAGAAATGTTAATGTTTGATTTCACTGATAACATCAGGATGGTCGCATGACTTTTACAGGCTTATGAATGCTGAATCCTAACTCTTAGATAAGCACAATGTACAGAGATATGTGTGCTTTGCGTGTGTGTGTCTATGAGTTTGCATACAATATAGTTTTATATTTTATGAAACACTAGGCTATAGAAACAACACTGTTGTCAGATCACATTAACAATTTGCATTCCTGTAGCCCAATTAGTAGAGCATTGTATTAGCAATGCAAAGGTTGTGGATTCGATACTCAGGGAACTGTGTGATAAATTGCTTACCTTGAATGTTCTGTAAGTCGCTTTGGGTGAAAGTGTCTGGCAAATGCATACATTTAAACTTAAAAACGCTGAAATAAACAATGTATATAGATCATGTCAGTGTATTTCTGTCTCTTAACCTAACCCTAACCCTATGTCTCTTATAGCTAACGTTAGCTGTGGGTATCACATCTATGCTCTGATTATTCTGTGATTATTGTGTTTATCTTTTTGTGTCATTTAAAATGTGTATGTCCTGTAAATTAGCAGGCACTTGAAACAGATTAGACAATAAATGATATCACTTTATGTTTGTCAAATTACACTATTACACATTACACACATATACACATTAAGTGCTATATATGACAATTAAAATAAAGCATGTTGAAGACATGAGTCATGAGATAATCGTTAGAACTTCAGTTCCCAGAATTAATGGCGACCAATAACCCAGAAATGCCATCTGTCCTTTTAGAGTAATAGCGCGGTTGTGGAAAATTAAAACGTTACAGACTTTTAATTTAATGCAATTAAACGTTGACCTGTGATAATGTGTCTTATCTGTCCTTTGATATGTTAGCTGATTATATTGTTGGTTTAAACAAATGTTTAAAATATATTAAATGATCAAAAAACGACCTCAGGACAGATTTAGCGCTGTTTGAATGTCTCTTTAATGTAAAATATTGTTTGAAATAGACTGAAAAAATTGACTTCTGCTCTGCAGTTGATGGGTAACGTGTCTTTCTGTGCAGGTGTTAGTGTGCGAGCAAGACATGGTGCTAGAACATGGAATCCTAACGGATCCTTTGGTGTTTGACGCTCATGAAGCTTGGAAGGATTTCCACTATTCCCTCGAACAGCTCTATGAGAATGAACAGCTCTGTAACGTTACACTAAAGGTATTTATTGCCCCTGTGATGTCACAATTTGAAGGATTGACTACATTTGTCTCTTATCAGCATCACATTTCTAATGTTTCAACACATTTCTAGTGTTTTATATTAAAGCTTGGAAATAGACTGATGTCATAAACTAGTTCTATACCGTGTTGTTCTGTACTTTCATGTCATGTTTCTCTCAGACTAGGCCGAAGCTAAACAGGACCTGACTGAGATACAACTGTGACACTGATGCCATCCAGGAGCTAGTGCACTTTGCCTACTCTTTACGACTGAGGCTGACAGTGGATATTGAACAGCCCTTGCTGTATGCAGCGTGCATTGTGCAGGTAGAACTGACTGCTTGGGTCTGGTGTGAAGACATGAAAACTCATTTCCATCCTTCCAACTGCCTGGCCATAAACACACTTGCAGAGTCGCAACAGGGTGGACCTGATGGACATGGTCGACCATTACGTGTGTGAACATTTCAGCGAAGTGGTGGAGTGTGAAGATTTCATCTGTGTCTCACCACAGCACCTGAAAACACTGCTGGCCTCCAGTGACCTGAACATTCAGGCTGAGACTCAAGCGTACAATGTGCAGTCAAGTGGCTGAAAGCAAATGCCAAGCACTACAGATCTGACTGGATCTGAATGGATCTCAGTTTGGCAGTATGGGTGAACATTGAGGTGCATGTTGGAATCCGATTTCTCCATCTTGACACACTTTTAACTGGTGGAGCTGTAGAAATGCACACAACATAAAGAGGATTGGGTCATTGTCAAGTCTTGTTACCATAGTTTTTGAAATGCACTCATGTTCATGTTGTCTAATGTGTTCATAGCTCAGTGTCGCTTATAGCTTCTTTTCTAATAGAAGAGCCTAACCCCAACCAAATGATCATTGCATGAGATGCTTAATTTGAAAGAAATCTTATATTTCCCTAACCCTAACTGTATTATAAGATTTCTTTCAAATTAGGAACAATAATTTTGCTGTCTTTTTAAAATAATCACTTATTTGAAACGGACTTTGAGTTCTGCGTTTTTAATATTTATTGTGTCTTCTGTATATCTTAGATTTTGTCAGTGGTCTATTTTGTTTTGTTCTGATTAGATTATTGTTGATATTGTTGATGTGTGTTTTCATATTAAGCTGCTGTCATAAACATTACTGTTGCATTGGGGCTAAGCAGAAATAACTGTCATGTCTGAAATATTCTACCTCAGCAGAGGGACAGAATCAAACATATTTGACAAACAATTGGCTCAGGCTAAAGAGACTTTAATATCAAATGATGCTACGACATATTTAGTGTAGTGAAGTCCCACTACATTCAAGATTTTAGCTGGCTGAGGCGGCCAAATATGGATCAGATTTCGGTTAGAAAATCAGGAGTGGAGAAGACATTTTTGATGATGAGCATTTATCTTGAATATGCATCTGTGATATTGTAAGGAATGGTCTACAAAAGGAAATAAACAGAAATAATAAAAAAAATATATTCATCTAGCATTTGTGTCTCATAGTACTTATGCAGTCAGAGAAATCAACAATCATAATACAAAATAAACTTGACATAAAGTCCGTATTTCGACCTGTTATGGCAACAATAGCAATGAAGTTAACGGGAAAAACAATAGTACACAAAAAACACGGTACTATAAGCCATTATGTAAACAAACACTCGCTGTATTCGCACGTAACATTAGAGCGGCGGGTGATGACCCAGCAGATTAGTTCGGCAAATTACAGCCGAAATAAACGGTAAAACCCGATTGTTATAAACACTAGAATTGACCAATAACATGTATGACATATACTAATCAAAAACAAACGTATATATGTACTCACTTGCATTGCATAAACGCATTATACAAGGCATAACCTGCAGCATAAACAAGGATTGACAGTCATCTCGTACTGGTGTGAGTCGCGGATCACGGACCGTGCAGGAAACAATATTTAAACTTTAGTTCCTAGGACAGGCTTTCTGACATTTAGAGTTTCTGGACATTCACCCATCTGTACATTTTGCTCATGCGTTTATTCCATTCATAATTTTCCTTGTGCACGTAAAATGTGTTCCTTTAATTGTTTTACATTGTAACCTTTGTAATGATTAAAGTAGCAAAGCAAGGTTCCTTTTCTCTTGATGTTTATTTTCAGTTAAACGCTCGATTTGTCAAAAGTCAGTTGCAGTTTGTAAAAACTTAAAACACCAAATGTCAACACATGACTTAAAAACACCAAATGTAAAAGATCAACACACGTCTTAAAATAACACCAATCAAAAAGATCAACACACGTCTTAAAATAACACCAATCAAAAACACCAACGCACATCTTAAAACGCCATCAAACACAAAAGATCAACACGTCTTTAAAACACCAAACATGAGGTTCATGCAAATTCAAATTAATGTACTGCAAAACTTTCTGTTTGATTTAATGTTTTTGAAAGTGTTTATATTTTGTCTGTCCCACAACACTAAAAGCGATTATGTATTGGAAACCACATTTTCTAGAATCATTTGTACACTTTAGCTGACAGGGCTAAAATCATTTGCATTATAGTGTTGTATTTGCTGCGTTTATTGTTTACTGGCCCTATGTAATTATAAAAAAGGTTAAAGAGTAACAAGAACAGCAGGTCTAATTTAAAATATATTGTCCTAAAATATGTGCTGTCATAAGGCTTATGAAATAACCTGTTTTGGACTTTGAAATTGAGTGTTTTCATGGTAAAAATACTTTTATTGTCATTCTTATTTATTCTTAGCAGAGAGCATCTCCCATTCCAGCAACAAGAAATCAAGTGGGGGTCAAACAAAAGATTTTATACTAAGTCTGTAAATCATATCTAATAATAATATAGCTTGAAGTTAGACCCTGAAAGGAGTAACATTTAGCCCTCATTGAGGAGGTTTAAAAGTGATTTCATGAAAGTGAATTTACAAGCACCAAAGTCAATGCCATTTTAATCAGAAACCTGGTAATTGTAATTGACTTATGAAAGGTTAAGGATCCAGTTTGAGGAACTGATTTTACCAAAAAAATGCCATAAAATCTCATAAAAATGCCGCTTGTAGCCTGTTGCCTTCCCTGGTATATGTATTCAGCTATTTACCGTTACTTAAAAGACCAGCATAATTACACAATTCATTTCTGGAAGTGCCTGTAGTTACAGAATCAAGTCATTTAGTATTTTTGATGGCAAATGTGTGGGCGTTGCATTATTAGATGGTCATATGTTTTACAGACTGATCTTTGGACTCTTATGAGGATGAAAAGAACCTGCAGTGTGTGATGATGCTCAGATATTTGGAGGACAGACGAGCGTGTTACAGGAATAAGAGAAACTGAAGTTGTTTGGAGACAATTCATAAGTGGAGAAGCTTTGATTACAAATCTTCACATATCCAGGAAGCTTTAAATGAACAGCACAGAATGATTCTCTTCCTCTTCAGCATCTTTGGTTTCATTCATTCTGGTAAGTTGATTCATTTTCAGTTTGAATTTGCTGTCATAGTGAGCATATTTGTTTGTCAAATGCATAACTTGTGTCTCCTCAAACATGCTTTGTTTGTATTAACCCTAATACTTAAATAATGTTTAAATAATTAATTAAATACAAATTAAATACAAAACAGAGAACCATGGCATTGTATTGTATAAACAGGATATAAAAAATATATATAAGTATAAACATACAAACACAAGTAGTAGATGCACATGACAAAACATACTCAAAAAAATAAAGTACCCTTTTTTAAAATGTTTTAAAAATTACGACTGCTAATACTGGGTAAGCAAGTACGTTTTTACTTGTGATTTAAATTGAGAGAGTGAGATTATTGTTCTCAGTGCTGGGGCAGAGAGTTACATAACTTTGGAGCTACGACAGAAAACCTGCCACCCATTGACAATATACGAAATCTAGGTACAATAAACACTTCACACTCAGTAGATCAAAATGCTAAAGTTGGAATGCAAGGCGAACGTGGTCCGAGAAGTAGGAAAAATGTAGTATATAATATGTCTATGGTAGCTTGTGGAGTTTATATAAGATGGGGGTGATATGAGTAGATATGAGTATTGTGTGCCTCTGTCTGACTATCTGAATTGGTGAACTTTTCTGTACAATAATTAAGAGAATTATGAGTGATTGTGTACTATCATGTGATTGTTTATGGCACTTTACATATTCACCACTTGCAGTAAAACATTAGCAGTTTGTATGACCACAATGTTTCAGCTTTACATTTTTGTCATGGGACTTTTATGGCCATTCTGTTTTGCCAGCAGATATTTGAACATAATATTAAACAGAATTCAAACATGTTGCATGATTTAAATGATTAAACATGCATTAAAATTCCTTTGGTGTTCAAATATAGCTGGAAACATCATTTTTATGAATCAACACACCTAACCCATCTTTTTCATGCCTTTTGTGATCTATGAGTAAATGTGAGTTGCTTTTTAACCAGGCTTCAGTCAGTGTGAAGAGGGCTGGAGACCGTATCAGGAGAGATGTTACTACTTCTCTTCTGATTTGAAGTCGTGGCATGATGCTTTGGAGGATTGTGTCCAAAAAGGAAGTAATCTGATGAGCATTCAGGACCTGCATGAGCGGGTGAGACACCCCATCAACACTGTGCATTCATTCTAACCAGTGCTGTAGATCAGTGGTTTTCAATACTGGTTCTGGTGACGCACGGCTCTGCACATTTTGTATTTGTTCCATATTTAATACACCTGATTGAGATCATCAGCTTTGAGAGCTAAGACTGTGTGTCTAATAAGAAAGACATATAGAATGTGCTGAGCTGTGGGTCCCCAGGAACAGAATTGAAAACCCCTGCAGTAGACGAACACATCTTTAATATCTGTTCTGTTCAGACATGGGTCCAAACACAGATCGGAACATCCATCTACTGGATCGGATTGAATGACGTGGCATCAGAAGGAAACTGGGAATGGAGTGATGGAAGTGTTTACTATCCCCACCTTTCGTAAGTGTTAGGATTAGAACTCCAAACTCTGTCATTTAAATCTTTAAAACACACTGATAGTGTTTACTATCCCCACCTGTCGTAAGTGTTAGGATTAGAACTCCAAACTCTGTCATTTAAATCTTTAAAACACACTGATGTCTGTTTCAAAATGCACCCATTGTTTATCTTTGTTGATTCGCTAGTTTTGTAGCTGCATAAAAAGTCATTCTGCTTTTTAGTTTACTGGGTGTCTGTATACACTTACCCTGTGCATTAATACAATTTTATTTGACTAAATGTTCAGTAGGGTTTGAGGCTTCAGTGCTGAGTGGTGTGATGACTGTTTCAGTCAAGATGTCCAGTTCTATAAGGTTATAAATGAGCATAATAGTAATAAGCACACTAGATAATGTCACTAGATAATAATGTATGTAAAAATGTTATGTGGGGGTTTGGTGTAAAGGTGCAGAATTGAAAATATCTTCAGTATACTCACAGCAGAAATCAACGGTAAGTGCTCACCGTGATTGAAAAACAAACATGTTTGTGTGCGTATAGGTACTGGAAAGAGGGTCAGCCTGATAACTGGGCTGATAATGAGGATTGTGGCCAGGTTCAAGGTTCCAGTCAAGGCAGATGGAATGATGAAGTCTGTACATCCAGACGACAGTATATCTGTAAACGACCAAACCGTATGTATAAAGTATTTATGTATATTTATAAAGCATTTATCTATTTACTTCTAAGTATTTATATAAACCTCTTTATATATATGTGTGTGTGTGTGTGTGTGTATACATATGTATACATATATAACATTTTCTCTTCTAGCTAACCCAACGCCACTCTGTGACACTGGGAATGGCTGGGAACCCTTTGGCTCAAGCTGCTACAAGCGAAGAGCAGGGCTCAAGAAGAGTTGGGTGGCAGCCCGCAGTGACTGTGTCAGAGAGGGTGGAGACTTGGTGTCAATCACATCTGCTGAAGAGGAGCAGTATGTCACAGGCCGACTGGGCTCGTCTTCTTTTGATCTTTGGATTGGGTTTTCCACCCTGGTGAGAACCGTCACAGTCATTATCATTATATCCAACTTATGCGATAGAATTTATTAATAAACAACAAAAATCAAAAACATTACTGACTGAATTTAATTAGTCTCTGGCTCTTATCTAATTCTATAATTTCCTTAATACTACAGTTATGTCCACACAAAAGAGCAGGCCATTCACTATTAGTGTACTTGCCTTATTTTTGCAGAAATGCACAACTTTGGCCTGTCAAATACAACCAAATGCCACAACTTTCACATGGTCTGATGCAGATACTTCCACTTATACAAACTGGCCAGAGGGACAACCAGACCTTACGTAAGAAACCTGTTAAACTATTAATGCTATTACTGGGTTAGCTGTTTGTTCCTCAAACCTGTGGCTTTTCTGAAGAGTTTATATGTTAATGTGTGTGTGTGACACAGTGACAAACAGAATGGTGTCTGCACTGCTATTATAAAAGAAGCAGGAGAGGATTATGGGAAATGGAGAACACATGTATGCCGGTATGAGCGACCGTACATGTGCAAGAGAGCTTTAAATAGTAAGTTTAAATAATAATTTGTATCCCTGTGTGTCTTTGTGCTAAGATAAAGCCATTTTACATTATGATTACATCAGATTTAATTCTGTTTAAGCTGTTGTCTAATGAGTGATTTGCTCTTATATTTCTGTATCATTTCAGCTATTTGTCCTGCTGGATGGCTAAATTTTGCTGGAAACTGTTACTGGTTGGTCAGTAACCGCAACCTCTTGACTAGCTGGTATCTGGCTCAAACCAAGTGCTTTGATATGGGTGCAAACCTGCTTACCATCAAGAAGTGAGTCTGTATACTGGTTTACATTTATTATTGTGGACTATAATGGATCAATCTATAAGAAGTATTTTGTTTATTAACATGCTTGTTTTTAATCTGTAGTGAAGAGGAGCAATTCTTCATTAACGCACAGTTACCTGATTTTCACCAGGCAGATTTGCCTGATCTTTGGATTGGTATTTCAGGTGACATGACACAGACAACATATTTGATCAAATTTATGAAAATAAAGGTTTTAAGTGCGCCTACTGAAAAATAAACTTACGATGATCCATTATTATTTTATTTAAACTGATGAGCTTGTTTCCATGAAATGTACAAAAGTGTATATGAACAATCCTTCATTTGTAAATCCTTTGCTTGCCTTGGTTTTATCTGTCTTTGCTTTGTAACATCAGATAAAGACCAAGATGGCACCTTTAGGTGGGTGGACAAAACTGCGGTTGAGTTTTCAAACTGGAGTCCAAATTTTCCTCAGAACACAGACAAACAGTGGGACTGTGGGCAAATTTACACCGGTGAACTGATTTACTTAATACATAAAGACAGTTGACCCCATATTGTCAGATAAGATTAGTTTGAGCTTTCTAAAGTGCACAGTTACATACAGTTTCATTTCTGACTGCAGGAAACTATGCTGGGAAATGGGAAACTACCAACTGCTTTAAAAATCTTGGCTATGTTTGCAAAATGCCTGGAGGACAAAATGTAAAGCCCACAGCAGCCCCAGGTAGAAGCAAACAAATCTAAACTTTCAGAACACCCTGTAAAATGTGACCTTGTTTCAGGATTTGTGAGCTTATTTGAGAAAAGCCAAACAGAGCTGCAGTAAATGACTTTCCCTCTGCTAGATTAGTAACTATATTTTGCTTTACATCACCAGACTCCCACTGTGATGAAGGATATCTGCTCTTTGGTGATTACTGCTATCACTTTGAGGCTGAATCTGTCAAGACATGGCAGGATGCGGAAAGCTTCTGTGTGGCTCAGAACGGACATCTGGTTAGCATCCACAACCAGGAGACAGTCAGTTTCCTGACAGGTGAGACAGCATGACAGAGGTCCCCTAACCCTAAGCCTAACACCTCCACAATAGCTCAATCTCTAGTTATACTTTTAGCAGTAACTGGAAGTGATTAGCTCTGGGTTTGAATTGATACATGGCCTTTTTTCTTTCTCTCTGTCAGTTCAGCTATATACAGGCGATAAACACACAAGACAAGGCACAACGCACTTTCTCAGTGACCTAAAATAATAATGACAACTTACAATCTTCTGTCGTATACTCTGTGATAGGATATATAGACTATAAACATATACTCTGTGTGTGTAAACAAATACATACTGTAAACATAACAAATACACATACCTACTAGACATTATACACTGAACAATATGAAAAAGAAAGGACAGTGGTAATGGTGAGGGTCATGTGATGGATGTACAGAATGTAATGAAGTGTTGTGTGTTACAGCACACATGAGTAGAACTTCCTGGGTGGGTCTAAATGACATTGACAGAGAGGGAACCTTTGTTTGGACAGACGGAACTGAAGCAGTAAGTCTATTGTCATCACTCAATTAATGCATTTGACTGGACAAGCTGAGCAGCCTTTGGAATGGTGACCACTATTTGATAATCCTAAAGAGTGGGCAGTAATTCTGAATGCAAATATTCAAACCTTCATATTGTTCCATGTCAAGTTTAATACACCATCACAACAAGATCGTCCCAATGACATGCTCTTGAACTTACAGAAGACTATTAGAGAGTGTACAAATTCAGAACTATTCTTTCTGTCTGTAGAACTTCCTGCCCTGGGAACCAAACCAGCCTGATAACTGGCAGGGCAATGAAGACTGTGTTCACATTCGAGGAACTGAACATCATGATACAGGAAAAATAAACGATCTGCCCTGCACAGCAACATATCCATTCATCTGCCAGAAGGGTAAGATGATTAAAAGATTCAGAGGTTTTTCACAAATTCACTGCACTGTTCAACAGTTAGTTGAGTAACATTAGTTGACTTTTAGTTTATTTCTTTCAAGTCAATTATTAAGTTGGATTTTTGCTTTGAAGTGAATTAAAAATCTTTCGATTTTTTTCAGCAAAGGGTCAAGGGCCACCCGCTCCTCCAACAGCTGGCCCAGGTACACAGTATTATCTTGATCTTTCTTATAATAATTATTTAATTTAGTTTTTGTCATTCTCTCACCCTTGTTGTTCTAAAGTTCTATGACTTTATTTTTTCTGTTGAACACAAGACATTGATATTGTTTATTTTCCATACAATAAAGCAATGGTGACTGAGGCTGTAAGTTGCTAAGATTCTGTTCAACATCTGCTCTTGTGTTCTGTGGAAGAAAGAAAGTCAAGAATCTGATGAGGGTGAACAAACAATGACAGTTTGGGTGAATTATTCCTTAAAGATATAAGAAGATTTACCCTGAAAACCATTTGACTGTATATGAACGTGTCTGTATGTATGGTTCTAGGAATGTATCAGACTTTATTTCTGCAGCAGATACTGTTGGGATCTTGTAAAGTGTTACGCAAAATACTTCATTTGTCTTTACTCAGGGTGGAATGAGAAATGCGGATCCTGGGTCTCAGACCCATTCAATGATTACTGTTACCTGTTTACCACTCTGTCCATGAGAAACTGGGCCGACGCACGTGCAGATTGTTTACATCAGGGAGGAGATCTGATTAGTATCACAGAACCATTTGAGCAGAGCTTCATACAAGGTTAGTGTTCAATAACACAGACATAACAACAAGCTGATTTTATAGATGAATGCTCATGGATCTTTTGTTTTTACTGACAGCTAAAATCCAGGCAGTTCCCACGGGAGTTTCTCTGTGGATGGGTGCTCATGACTCTGTCACAGAGGGGGGATGGACGTGGACAGACGGCTCTCCATTCCGCTATATAAACTGGGCTGCAGGTGCACTTTCAGACAACAAAGCACATCCTCAGCTATTTGTCAAATTCAGTAACTGAATCTAAATGAAACGGAATAGAGAATCCAACACTTTTGCTGACTGTTAAAGGAAACCCTGATGATTATTTTGGGGAAGATTGCCTGTCAATCCTAATCAGCTCCGGATCGTGGAATGACGATAATTGTGAAAATAAGAGAGGATATATCTGCAAGCGGCGGGGTACGTTCACATGCATCATTTACAGCCACAGAAATCCTCTTTAGTGGAGTATTTTATACAGTTATGAAAGTATGCTATTCTTGTTTCATCAGGAAATACACCTGAACCTCCTCCGCCACATGATGGTAAGTGATTGTGTCTCACTCTTCTGCTCTTGAGGTTCTGAGTTTTCATCTGCTTGTGTTGTGCTGTAGGTTTCTTCACAGCATATGCGTGTCAGGACTCTAGCATGGTCCTTCACTGCCCCACCAACAGCGTCATCAACATCCAGTCTGCTTTTTACGGTCGTCGCAGTGACAAGATCTGTCCCTATGGAGATGGAGCATCCGGTAAATGCCCACAGTGACAACAGATCTGAGAATGTTTGAATTCCTTATTAGTCAATGATATACTGACTGTCTGTTATTAGGCATGTGCACTGTTGAAGGCACGTTGCCTTTGGCCAGGAAGAGCTGTGACAACAGAGCTTTCTGTTTTCTGTATTCACACACGGATAATGACCCCTGCCCCACCATCTCCAAATATCTGGAGGTGGTTTATAGCTGCGAGCAAAATGGTAAGAAAAGAGTTTCAATCAGCCTGAAACAGAAAAAAATCATTCTTAAGCCTGCATGAAATGTTTAGGGTTGGGGTTAGTAAATGCTTTAGTAGATAATACTGTAAATGATGTGTGTTGTTGTCAGTTTGTGTGAGAGGTCTTGGTGTGGAGGACGGAAACATCACTAATTCAATGCTGTCTGCATCATCGTCTCTCAGTGGAAAAGGACCAGACCAAGGCCGACTGAATGGAATCTCTTGCTGGATGCCCTCCAGTTCTGGTCTGTCTCCTTAATTTGGTTAAAGATTTTCACCAGTATCAAATGTAACAGCTGAATGCCTAGAAGTTTTTCTTCTGTCTAACGTTCAACCTCACACTGTATGTGTTAGCAAACTCCTGGATTCAGGTGAATGTGGGTCAGTTAAAGAAGATCACAGGTGTTGTGGTCCAGGGCTGCCCATCATCTGATCACTGGGTTACTAAGTTTAAGATCCAGAGCAGCACAGATGGGGTTACTTGGACAGACTACACCAGTGATGGAGGGGTGAGCACACACAAACATTATGATGTGGTTTTACTTGTTTTAATAAAAGAAACTAGAGACATGATGATCGATGATCCATAATGATCAAATGTGATGCTTGTGTCACAGGAGTATCCAGGTTCTGTGGACAGAACAACTCCAGAAACGCGCTTGTTGGGGACACCCATCTCAGCGCAGTACATTCGGGTTCTACCGCTTGAGTGGAATAATCAGGCAGGATTGCGGCTGGATGTTCTGGGCTGCTTACCAGATTGTAAACAACAATTAATGGAATAGATTAGATTTTTGAATAGATCAAAAATAGTTCAATTCATTTGATTGGAACCTTGTTTGGAGATGTGAAGTTCAAGTTAGGGTTGTGGTTAGGGGTTCGTGTTAGCTGAGCAACTTCAATGTGTGTTACTCACAAAGCCTCTCAAATTTGTACTCTTTTTTTTCACAGATGCAGTTTCTTGCAGTGCAAAGCCAAACCTGGATCACGCCATAGACAGAATAATGTAAATTTATGTATATCTTTATTATATAATCATTGAATATCTGAGAGACTAATTGAGTCTGAAATATTGTCTGAAAAAATGTAATTAAAGCCATTGTGTTGTGGGTTCTTTGTTTTAGTGTTCACTGTCCAGCTGGTTGTGCCAGAGAGCCGTATACAGTGTATGGAACAGACATGTACCGTGGGGTATGTGTGCAATAAATTGTAACCTGCCCACTGATCCTGATTACATACAACAGAAGCTTTAGTGTTGTTCGTATGAATCTTGTGCAGGATTCTAATATCTGTGCTGCAGCGATTCATGCTGGCGTGGTTCTGAGCGACACTGGAGGAGACTGCACCCTGCTCAAAGCTCCAGGGCAGGACTTTTACTCTGGATCCACCAGGAACGGCATTATATCAAGACAGCAAGTTTTACTTGTTCTCCTCTCAATTACTTTTGTGTATTTAATGGCTGTTATGTGACGTGTCTCTGAGTGGAATGTGTCGTGTGACGTGTCTCTGAGTGGAATGTGTCATGTGATGTATCTCTGAGTGGAATGTGTCATGTGATGTATCTAAGTGAAGTGTTGTGATGTGTCTCTGAGTGGAATGTGTCATGTGACGTGTCTCTGAGTGGAATGTGTCATGTGATGTATCTCTGAGTGGAATGTGTCATGTGATGTATCTAAGTGAAGTGTTGTGACGTGTCTCTGAGTGGAATGTGTCATGTGATGTATCT
>JAZGTI010012812.1:0-15386 GCA_036877585.1 Botia kubotai
CGGGAGCATATCCAAAGCATTAGATGGGTTAAAAACACTATCTGTGGAACTGGCTGAAAATTCAGGGATTGATAATCCTCTGTCTAAAATGTTTGGGAAATGGAGCACTTTTATTACATCTGTTTTAATGTCTGTATCTGTTGCAATATCATTGTTGGCATTATGTGGGTGCTGTTGTATTCCATGCATTCCAGTTTATTCTATAAGTGTCTGAGTGATGTCACGTTTCTTCCTCTACTGGCCTTTGCATTAAATTACTCTTTAGATTGAACGTATAGTAAAGCAGTATTTTCATTTGTTTTATGTCACTGTTAAAAATAAATGTCTAAATATTACAGCAGAGACGTTTAAGTATTTATAGATGATTGAGGGAGAATCATAAGGGTGAGGCACACAGAGGATCGACATCTCCAACAGAAACACAAAAGCTAAACATGATGCAAGCACGCATGCTAAGCACACATCTGTTTTCACATTGAAGTATGATTTTATTTCTCGGCTGATGCAATATTCCCTCTCTGGGTTGCAGTCTGTAATGCTCACTGTATGTAAATCAATTAGGAAACATTTAATAACCAAACAATAATGTTAACACAACGTCTAAAAAACTGTGCGTTACGAACGTGCCTAGAACTTTCGAAAGTTTTGTTACTTAATGGAAACATTAGGGAAACATTCTTACAACCTAAGATTGTATGCTGGATGGCTTCTTTAGTAGAGCTGTGCTGTTACTTTCGAAGCAATTGGCCTTTACAGAATCACACACAGCGTACATCAAAAGAGGGACCCGAGGCACATCAAGAGACCAGAATAGAGACCTGGAGGTAGGCTCTGCTTAGCAACCACACAGCAAAGCCTTAGCAACCATTTGGAACACCTTGGTCACATTGTCTGGATAAAATAAACAAAACGCTGGTTTAATTAACGCGGCACTAGATTATCATTTGTTGAATGAGGTAAAACTGTCTGCGAGATGTCAATGTCTGTCAATAGATTAAATTTAGGTAGTTGTTTGTGGTGATAATGTTCTCACAGCTTTACTCTTTAAACATAGTCTAAACATTAGCCACGTGTGCTAATGCTACAAACAGATCTCTGCTGGGGCTCCAGCACACTCACTGTACTGAAGGACAACTGAATAATATTTAATACTGATAAACGGTATGTGGCCATTAAAACTGAAGCTCTGTGGAGGCTCTTTAGCAGTTATGACAGCGTCTCTGCCGGGCAAAAACACTCTCTCTCTCTCTCTCTCTCTCTCTCTCTCTCTCTCTCTCTCTCTCTCTCTCTCTCTCTCTCTCTCTCTCTCTCTCTCTCTCTCTCTCTCTCTCTCTCTCTCTCTCTCTCTCTCTCTCTCTCTCTCTCTCTCTCTCTCTCTCTCTCTCTCTCTCTCTCTCTCTCTCTCTCACTCTCACTCTCACTCACTCACTCTCTCTCTCTCTCTCTCTCTCTCTCATATTCTCCAGCTGTCAGAAACTGTTTGGTCTTCTACTACACATGCGTTTAGCGTTTGCAGGAAGTAGGGCAGGACATCGACTAACGAATGCATGAATTGCTTTTACGATGTTTTATTTATTATGAATTAGGTCTTTGAGATCTGGAAAAACTTTAAACCGAAGTGGATCCCACAAGCTGGATTAGAGGGCACTTGGAAATGATCTGCCTGCGCAGGCCTGTGCCTTTAAAGTCTCATGAAATCAAAATGAAGAAGGAAACACTATTCTTACTTTTAATGAAATATTACAGCGTTTGTTTTAAATTATCAAAAACATGAACCTCCCCCACAAAACAACATCTCTTCTCTTGATGATGTATGTCTCTCCTCGAGGGCGGGGCTACACTGACTGTCCAATGGCCAGGCAGTTTCTATTCCTAGTTCCTATTAAAGGAGAACTGAAAAGCATCATTAGTCACTAACATTCCTCAACTGATTCAGTGCTGTTGTAAAATCCTTTGAGACATTCTCAGTAACACATTGACTTTTGTGCAGAAGACCTTCAGTTCATTTAAAATCAATGTACTGTCATGTATTCTCTCCTCCATCTTTGTTTTGCCTTGCTCTCCAACCAGCAACACAGCAAACAGGGAACGTTCTCAAAATATAAAAGTTCTCTAAATGTTCTCTCAAAGTGAACACAAAACGTTCTTGCGGTGATGTTAGTAGAACTTTTGTAATGACATACATCACATATCAAAAACGTTACTCTTAGGTTGTTGGTGGAACATTTAAAAACGTTAAAGAATTATTTGAACGTTTAAAAACATTCTTATGATGATGTTAATACAACGTCCTTTCAAGTTCATTAGCTTAGCAACATGCTAACAACAAACTACTGAATTTGGCAGGAAGTCATGCCCAGCCAACGCTGCTGCTTACAGTTTGGGAGCAACTGTACGTCAGTCACTCATGAGGTTCCATCTCGGTTAGACAGCAGACAGCCAGACAGCTTCCTAAGCTTTGGATCAAATCCAGTGTGTCCACCAACAGCAAGACACATCGTCCACGGTGCTTAAATGAATGTGATGTGAAAGTAAACTATATCCAGAAGGCGTTCTTCAGTATGAAGTGACAGCAGATTGCTTTATATGGAGATCACTGTTGTTCCACACTGGATTTAGGGTGATGTCAGATAGACACAGGCGAGGTCAAGACTCTGTACGCAGAGTGACCAGCACTCTGGCCCCTGAAGCTCCAGGGCCCCCCACTCTCATCAGTTACATGGGTCTGTCTTAATCTGTCCTTCCTCACACTTTCTCACTTTACCCTCCCGCTAACAAACAAATGTATCAACTGCTGGATGCATTAACGCTGCAGTAAAAGATTCTTCCTTGAGAAATTAATTTATCTCCTGTATTTGTTGTTTATTGAATCAAAGCGGACTCAAACTCTGACTCGAACTGATGCGATTCGCTTCAGAATGGACGCGGAAATACAAGTGTGCGTGAGAAAGTGATCTGACACTCATTTAAACACTCAGTTAGATTAGGTGTATTTTTCCCATGTGAACTAATTCTGTATAAATACGGTCTATAATTAGTCGATTAAGTATAATTAAAATCATGAATAATTAAGAAGAATACAGGAAAATAGTGTGTAATCTAGGATGCTGTTCCCATATTCCACTACATGGTAACAATTCACAATGTGTATGGTAAGAATCGAAGATTGTTATTAGCATATATACACTCAGAATAAAAGATTTAATGTATACGATTTAGTGTACGTCTAATATAATGTATGACGTATAAGATTTAATGTATATATGTAGAGAAGGGAAAATAGACATCACAGCATAAATATACTGATTTAAGCATTTAATAAAGATTAGCAAGACATGATTTTTCTAATCTTTCCCTTTTAGCGACAACAAGGGTCATGCAGCTGCCTAAAATCACTCAGGTGTGCCCGGTTTATTTGCTTAAAAAAATAAAAATCAAGGAACCTGTTAAAAAAGCTTTAAATCTTCAGTAACAGAACATTTCTAAATAATAAAACATTATTTTTAATGATCACAGTCTGATAAACACACACTGGCGGAAATATCAAATGTTAAACCATCTCTGTCACAACTGTGTAGCAATAATCTACAGCAATGCTCCTACCTGAATCTTCTGTGTACCTGAAAACTGTTCCTGAGGAGCAGTAGACACAGATAACCCCCTCAGACATCAGACAGTCATCAGACAGCCATCAGATGGTCTCAGTCCAGCCAAAGATTCACCATTCCACTTTGATTGCTGCTCACAGAAGCTCAAAGCATCAGCTGCTTTTAAAACTCCCTCTCTGAACATGTGATCTCTCCTCCTGCCTCCTTTCTTTCCTTCCCTCCTTCTTTTGTCTCGTCCTCCACGCCTTCACTTATATTGCAGCTACTCACTTGCACTCACTCTCCACTTCTGCATGACCTCCCCTCTCTCTCTCTCTCTCTCTCTCTCTCTCTCTCACACACACACACACATACACACACACACAGCTGTGAGCGCACGCCCTACAGTGTCATATGTATGTCACATTCATTGCTCTGTTCTCTGTTTGCTCTCACTGGTTTATCTCCATGAGTTTGTCACTCTCCTGCTGAAGTCTGAAGAGCGAGTTGACTACGACTGTTAATGAACTCCTACATCACTGTGAGCAGCCAAGGACACATTCAGTGTCATTCAGTGTCTCTCTCTTCAGATCTTCTTCTCCATTTTTCTGAATCAATCACTTCTCTCATTCTCTCATATATGAAGACAAAAGCACAGCAGGGCGTGTAGTGGTCTGCTGAAATCAGAAGGCAGAGAGGAAGAAGGTAAAGCCTCTTTCTGCATCTCTCAGTCTATTCTAATGAAAAGTTCCACTTGATGTTTACATGTTACATGAGACACTTTAAACATGAGGAGGGCATCACCATGCCATAGAAGAACCAATTTTGGCTGTATAGTTCCATAAAGAGCGTAAAAAAGGTTATTTTAAAAGGTAAAGAAATGGTTCTTTTAAGAACCTTTGATTAAATCATTTTATTTGGGGAACCAAAAATTGTTCTTCTGTGGCATCGCTGTGAAGAACCCTTCAAGAACCTTTATTTTAAGAGCGTAACAAGCAACCAATTCATTATTCATTTATTATGTTTCTTATCATATTTGTGCACGTTTATACAGTAAGAAGTATACAGAATATTTTGTTAGCTATGGCTATGTCTTTTAAGAGCATTAGTTATTATTAAACCCTCAGCAGACACACGTGTGGAGACTGCAGCTTCTCTCATATGTAGTTTAAAACACACACACACACACACACATATATATATTATCTGCAGACGACTTACACAGAATGCTTGCATTGACAGATATCTTTTCCAAGCACACGCACTTGAATTTCTGGTTTGAGAACAAAGTTCTTCATCACTGGATCACGTCATCACTTTCTAATGACCTTCACCATCTCATCAAGTCACCACCACCATGCTTAAGTGTTTTGTGTGGTTGCTAGGGCGTTGCTTGGGTCTTATGGATGCTTGCTAGGTGATTACTTACTGGCCTATTTAGATAATTAATAAACAAACAAATGTTAAATGTAGTTTCTGCATGTAAAGAGAAAAACAGAGAATGTGATCTTCTTTTTACGAAGTGTGAATAAAACGGAGGTATGACCATAATGTACAGCTTTCATTTTAAATATAATTTTGATGATTAAAAAGCAAAAAGTAAAATAACAATATAAGCAAATAAAATATTTTCGAGATACGAGAAAAAAGATCAGGACTGCTGGTTCATTATAATCTCCGTCTACTGGAACATGTAAATAAGATGAGAAACTTTTCAACTAATTATTTAAATGTAAATGTAATTGTAGGAGAGAGCTTCTGATTGGAGAACAGCTGCTGATGCCTGAGTAGAGACAGATACAGCACAGCTAAATTAATCTAGATATGGTGAATGATTAACAGCTTCTTCTGGGATCCGTGTAAGCAGGCCAACATGATTAGTAAATATTCCTTCATGACTCTTTTTGGCCAAACAAGATGATGAACGTTCCGGGGCCTACTGGTTAGAGGGTTGGACTTGTAACCAGAAGGCTGCTGGTTCAAATCCCGGGCACTGCTGTGCTGCTCAGAGTGTGTTTGCAGTGTGTGTTCACAACTCACAATGTGTGCGCACTAACTGGATGGGTTAAATAATCCAGAGGACAAATTCCAAGTATGGGTCACCAAACTGACCAGCACGTCATGTCACTGCCAAACCTTTTAATACCTGCTGCGGCGTTCAAACATGCAGGATTTACACAATATGGGATTCCTGAATGTCACATTAGCCTGGAAAACCAGTGTGTGAATATTGCTGGAAACTGCCAAAATGAAATGAAGCCACGTCTTCGTGTTGTGTCTATATAGTCCATGTGGACCTGCACAGTGCATGTGATGGGCACCAATCTACACCAGTTCTGTTGATTGCTACTGTTGGGTTTAA
Source organism: Botia kubotai (assembly GCA_036877585.1). NCBI lineage: Eukaryota > Metazoa > Chordata > Actinopteri > Cypriniformes > Botiidae > Botia > Botia kubotai. The sequence continues at coordinate 5,950 of JAZGTI010012812.1, forward strand.
TGTATTTACAATAATGTAATTATGGATATAATATTGTATTTATAATAATTACGATAATTCATTTTAGTCATATGTAAGTCATACTATACTGTATATACATTTTTAAAAGTAACATTCTGTAAAACTAAATGTAAAAAACATTTATAAGGTGACATTCCTTACAAAAATTAACCATGATTTTACTATAAATAAACAAACAGTAACGTGGTTATACGAATGGTAACCAAACCGCCAAAAAACAATTACAACACTATACCTGTATTAAAACTTGTTACGTTTCATAAGTGATATGATATTTGTAGCTAATATTCTTCATTAGAAATTCAGGAGGGGTAAATTCTTCACGTCCTCTGTTTACATTTACATTTACATTTAGGCATTTGGCAGACGCTTTTATCCAAAGCGACTTACATTGCATTATACTACACATTGATCACTATACATTGAGTATGTGCAATCCCTGGGATCGAACCCATGACCTTGGCGTTTGTTAACGCCATGCTCTAACCACTGAGCTACAGGAAGGCTCTGAGGGGTTATGTTTTGACTTGTGCTGCAGGGTAATGATGACATATATGACCCACTTACATCTCCAATACACCTGTGGGTTGGCACAGACAACTGCATGTCATTACCAGCTTATTAAATGAAAATATTCTCTAATCTGTCAGATCACTGGATCTGGTCATCATATACGGTCATTTACCGCCGACAAGATCCTCATCTGGCACTTAAACAAGTTCATTTAAAGGTAATTGTGAAAATGACAGCCAATTATCTAATAGATAGATCGTTAAACAGACATAAGACTGCCCTAAATTTCCTGTGCTACTAGTTGGCTGATTTGTCATTGTTTATTGTAAAAATCAACAACCCCAGTCTGTCGAAACGCCTTTCAACTTTTGTTGCAACACAGTGTGGCACACGATGCTGCAGTTTACAAAACCCTGAACTGACTGTCATCACTGTCATTTAAATAATCATTTTTTCACACACTCATCAGAAAAATAAATATAAATCTTGCGCAAATCGAGAATCAATCATTTATTTTTGAGTCCCACATCACATGTTGCCTAAATGCAAACTGAACTGCAGAACACACGCACATATATGTACTTATTTATCTAAATGGGGACATTCCATAGACTTATATTGTTTTAATACACAGCTAGTTATAAACAAATTAACCTAACTGTAACCACACTTCAACCCTAACAGAAAACTTTCTGCACATTTACAATCATTCTTTACTTACTATATGTTTATAGTGTTTTTACAAATGAGGATGTCCCCAAAAGGTTTTGATGTGTCTACTTTTGCAGACTTTTGGGTACAAATGTATAAACCCCCCCACACACATGCACACACACACACATGCACACAACCCTGACATACACACACACAATCACAAACAAACACGCGCCTTTGGAAAGTCCATCTAACCTTGAACACTGATCCTCATTCAAACACTGACAGATTTTCCCTGATTGTGTAATCGGAGAGATGATGTGATGTTCTGGAAAACTCTGTATCAAACTGATATAAATGCCTGAAGCTCCAGGCACAGTAATCACACAACCACAAAAACTCCAGTCAAGCTTCCGTTTGAACAGGTTTGAATCATGAAATGGTGAGTTTCTGCTTTTCTCCCAAATATTAACATGATCATAAAGATGAAGTTTGAGTTCGTAGTTTTTCTTTGACAAAAATGACCTGAATGAATTCACTTAAATGTTAATAAACTCTTTAAAATGATTAATTGTAGCACTCTGCAATGCTAAACGTGTTAATCCTAAACATGAGTTCATGTCAGATGAGCAGATTATTCTTGTATTTGTTGAGTGACAGCGCAGTGTTTGTGTCTGTAGGCTGTCTGTGACCGTGCTGCTTATGGGTGCGATAGCTTGTCTACCAGATGAGTCGCAGGCTTTGGATGGAGTCCAAAAAAATGTTTTGGGTAATAAACAACCTCCTGATCAGACATCAGACATCCACTCTGCCACAGAGAGTCATGCAAGTCAAGCGGTTTTAAAAAATATATGATAACATACAAAATACAGTAACATTCTCCTGTTATTTACAAAATCATCATGTTTTACAAAATTAGAATGGCCAAGGAGTTAGAACTATACACAATTAAATTGCTTGCGTAACAAACTGTAAAATGACCTTCGCGCAGAACTTTGTCAGTACAGAATTTGTGCTCATAGAACAACAAAATGCAGCAAAGTCCTGACAATCCAAATGAATTTTCTCCAAAGAGAAACTCCTAGACAACTGCTTCATAATCTGCATACATCTGAATATTTTGCAACATTTTAAAATACTGTATTTATACTCACTGTTGGTTTACTATTGTTAAGTACAATGCTGTGTTTGTACTGATGCCTCTGGTTTGTTTATGTCATGCTCAGCACTTCAGGAATGAGTCATTTATTTCTGATGAAAGTACACAGTCTTGTATCTTTTTTGCAGTGAATGGAACTTTGAAATGCGACTGGAGCGAGTTGCTCTGGTTCAAGGCTTAAAGCTTTTCAGTAAAAACTTTTCTTTCAAAGCGCTAAACGAAAACTTAATGGGAAATATTCTTCCAGAACCAAGGTTACTGAAGGAGCGGGTCCTCTTAGACTTACACTACTAGAGTTGTAGAGAGAAGAGAACTGGGCTTTTGAAATATATAGTCTTTGTCATAAATACTCATTTTCAGTTACTTCACAACGACCTCATGAGGAAGACTCTCAGCAGCTGTTTCGGAGATCTCATTCATTTCTCGTTGATGTCCAGGCCTGCGACCCAAACGGATGGTCGGCGGCTCTCTGACAGCATTCGTGCCCTGGCAAGCGATGGTGTACCTCAGTGAAAATGTTCTGGACGGAGGTTTTGCTGGTGGAGCTCTGATAGCAGACCGCTGGATACTGACGGCCGGCAGAAATCTGTTTGTTATAAAGAGCCGAAGTGAAACAAGAGGAAAAGAGCCACTCATCCCTAAAGTGTATCTGGGAATCAGCAAGCGTTCCGATGCGCAGGAATCTACAGAGGTGGCAGTGGAGAAGGTAAATATCCGTTCAGCCCAACATGTTCAGAACCGCCCTGCCTGTCTAAGTGTTCTGATATGTTTCAGGACCTCTCTGTATATATATATATATATATATATATAGTTGTATATGTTGGTGATTTAAAATGCTCTTATCCTGCAGGTGTTTTTGCATCCGGGTTTCCAGAACACATCAGACTGGGACAACGACCTGGCGCTGATCAAACTAAAGGAGCCAGTGAAATACAGCGAGACCATAATGCCCATCCCTCTGCCCGAGGCTGGAGATAACCAGGAGCAGAAGAACGGAACCAGAGGAATCATTGCAGGATGGGGCTGGGGGAGTCTTTTCACCCCTGCCCCCATCCTGAAATTTCTGTCTCTGCCCGTCGAGCCGTGTCAGGGGCGATACCAGGCGAAAGTCCTCGCAAGTACACCAACCGTGGATGACAAGCAGTTCTGTACCGGTCCCAGTAAATACCAGGAAAACGTGTGTTTTGGGGACGCAGGGGGCGCTCTTGTACTCCTGAACCCTGACATCAATGCAGTCTATGCAGCAGGCATCCTCTCTTTTGACAAAGCGTGTTCTGTAGAGGATCATGCTGTCTACACAAAGATCTCCGCCTACCTGCCCTGGATTCACAGCGTCATGAGAGGAGACACGGAGGAGCTGTCAGAGCGCCGCACGTCAGTTGTTGAACACATGCTTTCACAACAACAGTAGCGTGTTCCTGTGAGCTTTGTGTAATGCATTACAATTCAAATACAAATGCATTTATTTCTCCGATTTGTAATTTGCACTGTATTCACTCTTTTGCTAATAAATTTCACTGTCAAAACGAAATTGTCAGAATGTTTGATGTTACAATTTCAAAATATCGCTACATACATACGCACAGACTAACAGAAGAAAACTGTGCTGTTTACCTCTACTGTTCAAACTGCTGAATTTTAATTAAATATCATTAAATAACTTGCATGAACAACAAATAGAGAAACTACTAAGTAATAAGCAAGCAGAAAATGCTTTGATCCTTATTGATTTTCCAGTACAGTTATGTTTTAAAGCAAATAACAGTACTAACTCTCTTAGTTCAAACTGACAACCGTTCAGTTAACAGTCAAGATCTTTAACCATTAAACCACATCATCCACCTGTTAGTTTGACTCAAACTAACCTAACCTGTTAGTCGTTTGACTAACATCACCACACTTCTAATTTCATCCGCTTCACCTGCCCACCAAACGCATGTCAGCCAACCAGATACTAGCAAACCTAAACATGATTGATAATGATTTCTGATTGGCCCGTGTTCCAGCTACAAAGCAAACACAGCTATTCATCTATTCACAAAGACACGCAGCTATTCCAGTGTAATAATGCACAATTATTGCTGTTGGTTTTAAAATTAAATATAATAAAACACAACTTATCATACTGCTCATGTGCTTGCAATAGTTTATACGTTTCAAAATATCCTGTTATCAAACTAAATTACGTTTTTAGCAAATACATGTACATAAAAAGACAATTTACATTATAATATGAAACCATAAACAATAATGTTCATTTCTGTGAGACAATGAAAACATATGTGGTGTATTTTAAAAAAAAGACATGCATCCACTCTCTATAAAACATGGCTGACAACCCACTTTATGTAGAGTTTTCTCCTTTAAATGCAAAACATTGCACAGTGAAAAATGTTTACCTTTGAAATGTAATGCTTTACCACAGGCCACCCTGTGATGTCAAATAACCTGTGAAAGCAGAGCTGTCCATGTTACATAAGCACACATCAGAAGAACACACAGAGTAAATGAACCGACTGATACACTTCCTAAAAATCAGGGTCGGCTGCACATCCTGTGTGAATCTGAAACCTCTCTCTCTTCACTCTGCAGGGAACGCTGGACTGGGAAAACATCACAAGAGCCTTTTAGAGGAACCTTGACTGAACTTCTGCTGTTTACCACCAACAATCCCTAATAACTTCACACTCAAGAGCTGTAAACAACATCCTTTTATAAAAATATGGAGCTTTTACTGTTTGTCTGTTTTCTGCGTTCAGCAAAGCAATCTTTTAAAATACGTATAGAAATGTACACATAGCTTTATATAAATACATACGTATATAAATCCACAGCTACATGAAATAATGTAAATGATCATTTGATCTTTGTTTTAATACATTTCTAAATGTACTAAATGTATTATGATCAAACACACAGACGAACACATCAAACAGCCATCAAACTACACCGAATATAACCAATAAAGACAAATAAAAGGCTCCAGCCACAGGTCTGTCCAGAGTCTGTTATGTCATCACCCCACCACCAGAGGTTACCATCACCTGACTATTGTTTATAACCCATAATTGCAACCGCCTCTGCATACTCCCCTATTTAAGCCTTCAAGTGTGTCCCAATTTGCATGCTTATGCACTATTCTGCACCACTTTGTAGTATACAAATTTCAGCTGAAACAATGAAGTGTTAAACACTGGAAACATTGAGCACTCAGCAGTGGCAGCTGATTTTAGGTTCCACATTCAAGACCTGTTGCAGAACTTGTGTCATTTGCTCACCATTTGTCATTAACAGAACAGGTGAAAAGAGAAATAGCATTAACTCTGTCAGCACAAATGGGACAAACCCTATAACACACACACACACACACACACACACACACTCAATACACTTCACCAGCCCTAAAGCTGGAAGACATTTTATACACTAAAAATCATTGTCACATACCTCGTGGTCTTGCTGAATCACAGTCTGCAGAACTCTAGAAAAGAATATAAATCACAATTAATAACATTAATATAACATAGTCGCATTTTGTTTCATGATGACAGAATAAACAAACACAAATCAAGACATGCACAAGTCCTGGAGATGATGTTGTGTCTCTTCTCTGTGGAGGATCTAAGTCACACATCCTTCTCTGTGTGATGCAGAAAAGCTGTCAGAAATCATGACACTGAGCAGCACGATTCATCAACTAAAGAGAAACACGTTTCTGCTCTGGAGCCGTTTAACATCATCATCATCCTTCATGTGACGACACGCTGAGCTTATGAGAAAATATGACCTCTAACGAGGAAGCGCAGAACTAATTTAAAGATAAAACAAAGAATAGTATTTCTGTTTAACCGTTTAACATTTGAACACGCTTGACTGATTATTTCCTCAAAACCTTTCTGATTTAAAAGACTATATATGCATTATATTATATTTATAAAACATGTTTCATATAATGAACTGGACAGGTTACAGTATAAAAAAGCCACCAACCTCGTGTCCCGCACACATCTGAAAACAACTTATTTAACATTTTCTTTACAGAAGAGTGTTAAGATCTTCGTTTAATATACAGACACCATCACTGTATTAACAGGCACGTACATTCATAAGAACAAAAAACATTTCAACCAGGTGCGACGACGCCATAATTCAAAGAAGAAACAGATCCATCTAGTGGCCGCACAGTGAACTGCAACGGCTGTGCTTTCATAAACTTGTTGGGCTGCATTTGTTAACCGTGGATATAACGTTGACCAGAATACATATTTTGTTGCAGATAAAGTGGGTTTGTTTAAAATACCGCTGCATGAACATGAGAAAGTATGATAGTATGTACCTTGATTTGCGCCAAAACCCGAGACTTTCCACGCGTTTAGAAATAAATAATGAGTTTAATAACGAGTTTATGGTTTCAAATACGCTTAAACTATATATTGTGTACAGATACTGACTGAACTGAGTTTTTAAAACATTATTCACACACTTAAAAATATAGTAAAGGGATGAAACTGTAAACTCGTAATTGATGAAGATTCGCAACGCTCAATATGGTGGCGCTGGCGTGAAAGTCCCGCCCTACAGCTGCAAGAGCCAATCGCCATGCGTCTATAGGACTAGAAGTCTTGCCCTACGGCTAAAAACAGCCAATCGCTGTCGTTTTGAACACGAATGAACGGAAGTAGTCTAAAAACATCAGCCTTATTGTGTGTGGTTTGAGATCAATAAGCGCAGATGATTATAAAACTGTTATCATGTTTTGTGGGTGACCCATGTGATGGGGATCAGCACTAGTATGACTTGGAAAGCTCATTAGGACGTAACCAATGACGATGACCTAATATAATTGGCCTTTGATGTCACTTATTAACCCCAAAAACCAAGCAGGCTGCATTTGTCTTATACTCAGTCTCCTGTAACTACACAATCTGAGAAAGCTCTTACCATTTTTATATGCAATAATATGCATTCGATTTCATCAACGATTTAGTTAGCGTCTTTTTAGCATCATTGTCTCATTGTGAACTGTCTGATTTCTGTAACAGTGCAACAGGAACCTGGTGCATTAGTGTGTACAGAGTAACACCATCTCTCGAACCTTCACTTAAAGTGCCGTACTACACCTCTGAATACTTGAACTCTCATTGTGGAGAATAACAGGAAGGTCTGGCTTTTGACATTTGTAGAGCTCCAGCAGTCCTTCAGCTTGACACCCTCAACAGCAACGGCATGCTTGCCATCATCAGGTCTTACCATTGACATCAAGAGCTATTTCTCATTGATTTACACCAAGTCGACTGTAACTATCGCCAGAAAATCAGGTTTTCCAGCAGGTTTATTGTATTTTTTACCATGCACTCTCTTCATAGTAGTATCAAATATAAATTACATTTACAAAGTGATAAACAATAGCAAATAGTTCACAAAGAGAAAAATCAATTTGCTTTACAACTACAATGTAAGTGAAAATATCACACACAAATTCACACTCTTTAAATCACCTTGACAAATAACACCTTTAACAGATTAAACAATAATCCAGATGCATAATTACACCTATCAGGTATTTATATGCGACTGTTTCTTTCTACAAAAAGGTAAATAATTGTCAAGCACTACAGCTTACTATCTGCACGGCACATTCATACGAATGAAAGTGTTTGAAATAAATGCAGTTAATTGTTACAACTTCACGCAGCAAACACGGAAAGAGAGAATTAAAAACAACCACAAATAATGTTCATTTAAATGTTTCTGTTCAATTTTACCTTCATTAAACCTTAAAACTTAGGTTTAATTTAAACTGTAAGATTTACATTGGCTGTTTTTTTATGAAATCCATTTCCTCCGCTGAAATGACGCGGAGAAAAACGAAACTAAATTAAAACCATGACTGATTAAGATTTCTGCATTCCCACTCAGTGGGTATTTCAGCATTTACACTATGAAATAAGAGATGTGAGCAGGATCTCTCTCTGGGAGTGTGTGACGCTGGACTGCTGATGCTTATTCTGGAGTCTCTATAAACTGCAGTGAGCAGTCACCCATCTGAGAGGAGTACACAGCATCAAACAGATCCCTCTGTTCCTCCGAGAACATGTTCTTCCAGTCCCCTATTTTACCTGATAACAAGAAAGATTCTGATGGTGAGAAAAACAGTGTCTTGGAGAATCAACCACCTGCAATACTGAGGCAAATGGAAAAGTCGCTTTTAGGACACACCTTTCCTCATGAAATTCCCCTTGCTGTGGTCCATGATCTCTTGAGGGATGAGCGTGTAGTTCACCATGGCGTTCTCCTTCATGCTGCTGAAGCTGCTGTGTTTGTGAGCGCCGCTCAGCTCCTCCTCACTCAACGAGCACTGCAGGAAACCACTCACCTTCTCAAGAGATCCACGAAGATCCTGACAAACACAAATCAAAGCTTCTTCTAAGCTTCTGAACTTCAGCTGTATTTGTGTGTTCGGTCACCATATGAATGACTGTAATGATGAAGTGTGCTGACCTGCCACATGTCCTCATATGTGATGTAAAGAAAGTTCTGGATATTCCGGCCATGACTGGTCCAGCCCGTCACATGATCAAACCAAGAGCCATAATGCACTGATGAAAAAGAAGGTGGCATTCATTTATATATATATAATGCGTACACACACACATCACACAAATACAGACACATGTTTACTTATCTATCTAAATGGGGACATCCCCTAACATCCCCAAAAGGAGGTTTTGCACAGATTTGTCAGGTTTTGCCTTTTGGGCCCAAATTTGTCCCCAAAATATGGTTAAGTAAACACACACACACACACAAATATAAATTATATGTAAAATTGATAACAACTGACTTCTATTTTTAGAAGTTACTTATAGAGGTCCATTCACCTGAACCCTCCAGGAAATCAGTCAGAAACTCGGAGAAAGTGCCCGGCTCAGGCAGAAAGTTGGCCATCTTGTGGAAGTGATAATAAGACACAGCCACATCTTTGGGATTTCTAGCCACATAGATAACCTGAGAACGAACAGACAAACATTTAGATAATCTGAGAAAGAACAAACAAACGTTTAGATAATCTGAGAAAAAACAGACAAAC
>JAZGTI010012813.1:0-10996 GCA_036877585.1 Botia kubotai
AATCACTCCATAAAGAGACAATGAGACAGAGAGAAAGGCCGCTTTCAGATCCGCACCTGCAATGTCAAGAGGTCGAAAAATAATGAACAGGGGCTGACTTAGAAGCGCGCTTTCAAGTGTTAACTCTTGTAAACTGATATAAAGAGAGACAAGACACACAATAATGCACAGAAACACTCGCGTACCTGCCTGTGTGTTTACAGCGGCGCTTTCCCAACTTTCAGAGCTTTCTACATTCTCTTTTCATTGCATTTTGCACAGTTAAACAGTTCAGCCACCTCCTACCCCCGGCGCTATTGAAGTCTCTCTGACCTGATAACATGCGCTTGGCTGCCGTCAAATGGGGCAGCTTTGCCCGTTCACATTTAAATATGGGAATTAGTCATCAGGCTGTCACAAGCAGCAGAAATTGCTAAACTGTTGGCCTCTTTTCAGCAGCCAGAGACCCGGGCTCTGCATTCATTAGATGAATTTAGCGACGAGGTGAGAGACCTCTGTGGCTGTCTTTTACCGGGATGTCATAACAAGGAATCGTTCTGGAAATGAGGGGGCGTGTGCAGAAAGGAAGGGGAGGGGCTCCGTGGCCGTCGGTTCAGGCTGCAGCTTTTCGGTTTTAAACGCATTCTGTCATTTATTTAAAGAAATGAACTCTGGTGGTGGGAGCATAGTGTATTAACAAGGTACGAAACCTAATTAATATTTCTCACGTTACCTTCAAGAGCTTTTCACAGCCGACCGGCAGTATTAGCGATTAAATCATAGAAAACACATTTTTAATTGACAAACGTATATTCAGACATGCCTATAAACATCAAACGAGTACAAGAGTGTAAATAAAATGTATAATGGTAACTATAGTTACTAGACTTACTTCTATAGCAGTGGCCAATTCCACGTTATCAGTGCTGTATTGTTGTACGAATAACTGTACTGCTTATACAGAAACTACTGCACCACGATCAATGTAAGTAAAGCTACTTTCTCTCATAGGCAAATACTCAAAAACTACATAAAACCAAACCATATGAAAGCAATTTCCCCTGTAGTCATGCGTTTATAGCTCTGTATCCTTAAATAAACTTGGATTAACTTGTTCTCTCTATAAAGAACTTCACCATCAATGGCATGAAAATACCGCAACATCATCTCACTTCAGTGTTTACCTTCATTAGGTTAGATAAAATACACAAACTTAATTTGTGTGGGTGAAATCATTACCTGAACGAAGTCTGTTAGGCTGCTGTCATTCTCTCTGCTGCTAGAAATCCTCAGGCGATGTGACAGCTCACCTCTCTGAGAAACATGCTTGCTCATGCAGTGGAGTTGCAGCGCCATCTTATGGCTGATACAAGAACTACATTTTTGATGTAGAAGTCCGTTGTTTAATGTTTAAAGAATTATCCGTCTCAAAGCATTAAAACGTTCAACATTCTGGCACAAACCTCACGTGTGGGCGGGGCGTACCTGTGCTAGTGAGAATTTAATGGTTCCTGACCCGGAACTACACTTAGGTGAAGCGCGACGAAGAAGAAGAAGAGAAGTAAAGCAGTGTACGCTATTTCCGGTACCATCGTAACACAGGTGGTAACCCACAAGATCTGTTAGTGCAAAACTCCCATCAGAACAATTCTCACTGTGTATTTAATAATGTCATCTAAATGTATTTCTATGTATCCATATCTCACCTCTTTGGCACAATGTATTACACATAACATACATGTATGTACACCTCTAAAAATGTATATTCACAGCATATTCATTCTGTACTAGTCAACTGTCTGATCATTGCTGCGTTACGTGTATTATTTATTATGTTTCTGTTGTTGTTTTTCCATGTGTGTACTGGAAGCTGTATTTAGCTCCTGTGAATCTGAAACGATGAGGAGTTGCGCGCTGCTGCTCCACGCCAGTAGGTGGCGGTGATGGCATGCAGCGCTCCGTCTACTTCAGGACATTATTTCGATTCATTATTTCAACATTCGGGTGTAAGCGGGACAACATAGCTATCAATACACAATGCTATCAATAATCAACAATAACAGCAGTGTTGTGTCAGAGGGCGTCAATGTGGAGGTGTGGCCAACGTAGCTAGTAGACAAGTATATACTAGAGTGAACAAGTATATACTAGAGTGAGCAAGTATATACTAGAGTGAACAAGTATATACTGGCACAACGGAATGGATGTTTGTCTACTAGTTTTAGTTTGTTGTTTTTTATTTTTAGCGTGCAATAACAACGAAAAGCGAAAATAGCTAAATACAACGAAAAGTAGTGCAAAGAGTAAGATAAAAAGAAATAAAAAATGTAAAATGCAATGCAATTATAAGAATACAGTATAAATTAAATAACATAATTAAGAAGTAGTAGGACTTATACAGTTTAGTAACAAATGAGGGAAACATGAAGGTCAGTAGATGTTATTGGAACATCAGGACTGAAGCTCTGGACCAGTTAAGAGGGCACTGGTTTCTTTGCTTAATTTTTGGTATTGCAGGGCTTTATAATGGTATAATTGGGGTCACTGCGTTTTATATGTTTCCAGAATTTGATTGCTCTTTTTCACGTTTATAATTAGTGGATATTTGCCTAATTCTGCCTCGACTGGATGTTTTTCCCATTTGGGGAAGTCTTAAATGGGATTCGTAAGTGGACTCCACACCTCGCTGCCATATAGCACAATCAACTCAATCACTGATTCTAATATTTTTAGCCCAATTCCAGTTGGTGTTTCTATTGGACAAGCCCTGCGGGCTTTGTCTCTCAGTTCATTCACTGCAGGATTAACGCTTCCAGTGGACGTGATTTTTAAACCCAGCCAATTGTAGTGTGATGTGTGTGTCATGTGATTAGTACCTAATGTAAACATGCCTTGTGTTCCCTGGAATCTGGATCTTTTCTGGAAGGTCATAATTTTGCTTTTATTGAGTTTATTGAGTTCTGACAGTATTGTTCTTGCAGGTCCAGATTCTGCTGTAAGCCATGCTCAGTGGGAGACAGCAGAACCTGGTCATCTATGTAGAGCAGACATTTCCTGGCGAGTCCAGGGCCTGCAGATCACTCCAGACTGGTTGCGAGTTCATTGATGTAAATGTTAAACAATGTTGGGCTTAGGCAACATCCCTGTCTCACTCCATGCTCCTGGGAAAGATATCTTGTTTTATTTTATTTTTACACTGCATTTACTTTCTGTGTACATTGATTTCATAAGGTCATAGGTTTTGCCTCCTGTGTCACTTTCAATAAGTTTGTAGAATCATCCTTGGTGCCAATTTTGACAAAGTAATTTTACCTAACTGCAAAGTAGTTATGAATTACATATTTCTGCAAGTATATTCCAAAAACAACTCTAAATATAAATCAACACATGACTGCAGCACACTGTGCTGGGAAACAAGTGTGTACAGTATAATAATGTACAGTATGACATATAGACCTATGGCTGGTTTACTGGAGTGTTTGTAAGACACTGTTCTTTGTTAAACTGCTTTGAAATAATATATATTGCAAAGTGAATTGATTGAAGCAGCTCTGTCTAAAAATGCAGGGATAGTTTTTATTGTCTTTCAACAATGTCTCTTACAACACCCACCCCCCCCCCAAAATTCCCCCATATGAGCTTTTGACAGCAAAATTCCCCTGTACAAAAATTTACTGTCTTCAAGTATTATTATGATGAAGTTAAAAGTAAATCTTGTTTTCTTTAGCATTACTTGTGCCATGCTATGAAGCCTATATACATTTTGTTATACAAATTGCTATTTACAATTTGTTATTCATCACAAAATGAAATTCCTCAAGCTATTCATTACTTATGCTTTGTTTAGGTGTTCGACACAAAACGATGATTCAGTGTGTCACACGGCTTGACATGGTAACGCTGGCCTACAGGAAGTTGACAGGAAAGAGTCCTGGAGTGGTTTTCCTGCCTGGTTTTGCCTCCAACATGAGCGGGCACAAAGCAGAAGCCTTAGAAGAATTCTGCACGTCATCAGAGGCCACTCGTACCTCAGGTAACATATCAGTCATACAGTGGTTTTTGGGTAGATCAAACTTCAGTTACAGAGATGTGCTTGTATGGAAGCAGTGAAGGTCTTACAGTTAGTACAGACTGTAAGACTGTCTTACAGTCGTAGTAATCGTGGTAGTACAGTTACAGTACATTTAATGTTGCTAGGAGGGTAATTCAAACATTTCTATTTATATGCAGTCATCCTGTAATTTGTTGAGGACTTTCTCCCCAAATTACTAAGAGTGAAAGGTAACAGATTTACATATCTTTATACACACGCTAAATACTATATATTTGTGTTTGTTGTTTTTTTACTACCCCTGTGGTTTTATGTGTTTGTTACATGTCGCACTGGCCAATAGTTTCCACAGATACAGTCAGTTTATTTCTGTAGTGTCAGAAGGTTTTATTGTTCCTGTAAGGGAGATTTTGTGATGAATCAGTGTTGATTACTACAAGTAATATCACATTATTCTCCTTTATGTCAATAAAATATAAACTGTTTTGTTTAGTAGAGATCATCCACACCAAATTAAGAACTTATTGTTCTTCTTTATTTTTTATATTAAACATTTCCAAAAATGTTTTAAAATAAAACTGTCATGTTTTTCAAAAAAGATGCCTGTTGACTTCTCAGCCATACATCACCATTTCACTGGCCAAATAATAGCAGTGATGTTTGTCTTGAAGGCCACACTGAACGCAGCAGATGTAAGAAGACTGTAACAGCTGTGATGAAGGAATGTGTGAGGACCGCTGCTCAGTGTTACACGCACACAGAGACTTTGATGTTTGACTGTTCCATGACTGAGCATCCATGAGCTTCTACATCAGTGTAATGTGTTGATTGATGGATGAAGACAGTGCTGAGGCTGTTCTGCTGATGTCGGGGTCATACGGCAGAAATTGCAGGAAATTGATGGAATTGCTTTAGCAGGGATCAGTATAGTGTTTGATTTACAGCATTCATTAGGATTGAAAACAATTATGGAATCAATCATCACTGTATTGATTCAAAATGACAATGTTTTGGAAAGATTATCAATTAAAGGTAGCAAGATACTTTATCATCACATTTACTTGTTACTTTGACTGTATTTTAAAATCTCTCAGATAACTTATAATCTCTTCGTGTAGATTATGTGTTACAGGGTCAGTGTCACTTCATCTCTATAAGCTTTCTGAGTCAAATCCAATGACAAATGTTTCTGGCAGTGCTTTTGTATGTTATAAAGAAATAATGTTTGTGAATTTCATTCCCCAAACTCATTTTTATATGCTGTCATATTTTTACTGTATCTGTTGAGGCATACTGTTTTCTTACGTTCAGACACTTTGTAGCAAAGACTTAAATGCACTTATACAAAAATTACTCTCAAAAAATAAACCCACCCTGTTAAATATTAATGACCATAAACAGTGTGTGTTGCAAAGGGCTCTTTATTCAGCCACTCTTAGGTAACAGCGATGTATCCTACAGAACAGTGTGACATCCACTTCTGTGCTTCCCCACGACATAATAAAGAATACAGTATTGCATGTTTTTCTCCATGTTTTCAGACAGTGTAGTTGTGGGGTATTAATATTTAGGCGTTTAGACCTCGCTGTTTTATAATGCATGACTGTATGACCTGTTTTTCTTGTGTGCACAGTTCATTCTTTGAATCTCTTTCCATAATGTTATTGGCTCGCTGCGTGGCGCATTTTACATACAGGGTCCCATCAAACCAATGACGCGCTCTTGGATTTTACGTAACGCATGTGTACAGTTCCATCAGTGATGCTGCGTCCTGGCAGCCGCGGTGAAATGACGGATGCTGAGCTGCGCCCCGCCCACTTGCTCCATACGGATGCTCTTCCATGGTGCCAGCAGACGGACATTACAGGAGAACAACAACCAGCAGCTTCCATCACTGGTGAGTAGATGCGAGCTGTCTCCCTGGACTGTCAGTGAAATCATTTACTCTGATCAGTTATTGATGCGTTGATGCTGTTGCCCGCTGTGAGTGTGTGGAAAACGTTTGTATGAGTTTATTGTTGGATCAGTAATCGTGATCAAACGCGGGTCATTGAACTGCTTACGTCATATGATCATGTTACTCTTTCATGTTGAGAATGACTCGACGCGTGTGAGAGAAAAACGCGCAGCAGCTTTGTGTAATGTTATACAGTGCGGTACAATGCATTACACAATAAACGTGTTCATATATGAACTGAATATGTGTTTTCTTTATTCTATAAATATGTGTTTTCTTTATTCTATGTATAATTTTGCAGTACATAAGGACAGGCAAACGTTCATGTATAGGAACAGGTGAAGTGGATATACGTATACTAACAAAAAAAATAGAAAATATAGAAAATGTTACAATGTGTAATAATAACAGAGAGAACTTAACAGGAATAGGGAGGACTGGGGCTAGCCTTCACACTTGTTACTGCACAGAATATTTCTCTGGGTTTAATTCTAGAGAGTTTCTGCACAGACACATATCTTAAAAGCAGGACTAGAAAATTCTTTCTATCATTTGCACAGTGCATGACATACAGTGTTTGAAGATTGTGATGATGTTTGTTTGTGCTGTGTGCGTTTCTTCTGCAGGAGTTCAGATTATCAATAGTGTGGGTCGGTGTTGATGTCATGGCAAACAGGGGACCGAGCTATGGGCTCAGCCGAGAGGTGCAGGAGAAGATCGACCAGAAGTATGATGCTGAGTTAGAGGCTCGGCTGGTTGACTGGATACTGCTGCAGTGTGGAGATGATGTGGAGCGACCCGAACCCGGCAAACAGAACTTCCAGAAATGGCTCATGAGTGGAACAGTATGTATGGAATATGAGTGAATTTATGGATATATAGAGAGAGTTTGGAGTTTAAAAATTGGCGATCTCAGAAACCATTGCACTCTTTCCAGGCCGGTCATGGAAAATATTGAACAAGATCATCATGTTTATATCTGATTTATTTTTAATTGACACCCCACTGAAGCGCATGTTTCCATGCAGCGTTAGCATGCAGCTCAGTCCCTTCAGTTTCACCGTACTGCAGCAGCAGGTTTAACTCTGTACATCATAATCATCACAATCAGAAGCTCTGGGTTATGGGTAGTGTACCAACAATTTCAGTGTATAGAATATTCTGGATGGCAAAAAATAAAACCTAAAAAGAATGTTCCCAGAATGTTATTTAATGTTGACATGTACAGTGTGTTTACACAGCACTTGCGATCATCAGAGATGTTTCATTACATGATGTGTTGAAATGAACAGGCAGCTGTGAGATCTCAACTCGAAAGACGTGATGTTATTGAGGCAGAACTGTTTGTTTCCAGGCTGAAGACGCTTGTTCTGTGTGTGTTTCTCTCGTTCTCCACCGCAGGTTCTCTGTCGCCTCATCAACAGTCTCTACCCCACTGGTGCAGAGCCAATCAAGAAAATGACTGAAACTAAAATGGCCTTTAAACAAATGGAGAAGATCTCGCAGTTCCTGCAGGCTGCTGAGCAATATGGAGTCACTAGAGGAGACATATTTCAGACCGTTGATCTTTGGGAAGGTAACACCTTATATTCAAACAACACAACCATCTGTATTAAAACCTATCCTCATAAATATGAAGTATTATTGGCTGTGAATGTCATGTGATGTTTTAAGGATGTCATGTGGTTCTGTTTGGAAGGGAAGGACATGGCTGCAGTCCAGAGAACACTGCTGGCTCTGGGAAGTGAAGCTCTCACAAAGGATGACGGTCATTACCGTGGAAACAAAGACTGGTTCCATAGGTGAGCTACATTAAGTTCCTCTCTGGATTTGTGTACAAGGTACCAGGCTGCTGCTGTGGGCCTGTCCAAATGATGCATCTGATGAGAACTTGTGTCTGCCTCTGAAAGACTAATCAAAGCATCATCTACACCCTCTCACGTATCATCATGGCACACATCATCTGTGCTTAAATCCCTGTGCATGTGTTTCAGGAAAGCTCAGGGACACAAGAGAGAGTTCTCCGAGGAGCAGCTCCGTCAGGGCCGGAGTCTCATCGGCTTTCAGATGGGAAACAATCGTGGAGCATCTCAGGCTGGTATGTCGGGTTACGGCACCCCGCGCCAAATCATGCGCTACGACTCTCCCCGACACAACGGACATGAGAGCAATCCCTAAATACTACAGTCTGGTATGATGTAAAGTCTGGAGTAGAACTGGAGTGGAACAGCCAAACACAGAACTTCAGGAGGAGCGTGTACATGTGTGTGTGTGTGTATACAGTGGACTTAGGTTGCTTACACCAGGATATAGTTTACCCACAATGCACCAGGTTTACCCCCAATGCACCAGTAATCCCTGTCAGTGTATCTTAGGCAAGCAGCATATCAAGGCCAAGAATTGTAAGATACACAGCACAAGCACTTTGATTATTAACAATAAATAATGTGTATTTCTCTAAATGTGTAGCCTTGTAAGAATGGGAAGCAGACAAACAGGCTTTTTTCAAAGGTCAAATGTTTAGTCCCGCTGGCTGTGCAATAGCAATAACGTCCAAGAAGGTATTTAATAAATTCAGGAGCCATCTAGATCAGTGTTCAAAATTTATTACAAATGTGCTCAAGACTCAATGACTTAATCTTACTGTATATGGATGATGTGACACTGTATTACCAAACAAACGCTGTTATTGCTGCATACAGTCTGACAGGTGCCAGAATGTTCCAGAGCTCTCAATGTACCGGTCGTGCTGTGTTTGTCTTCACTAAATGTCACTGTAATAATTTACTGAAGTGAACTGATGTCATAGGTTACAGTGAAATAATAGTTGTGCTGTATAATCGCTGTACAAAACTAATTATGGTATTTATGAAATGAATGAATTGCATCTATTTTTAACGTATTTAAAGCATTAATGTATGTAAAGTCATCCAGATGTGCTTTTAATGCTTATTGGTTGTATTATAGAATATAACAGCATTATTGTTTTGTTTTTATCTACATATATATGACAATCGCAACACTTTCAGCTTTGATGACTGTAAGTCCAAGTGTTTAATTATATTTAGCTGTGTATTGTTCATGTGTCTTGTTTTCATCGTGTTTTGATTTTAAATGTAAGCTATTGCTTTTTTTATGTAAGCTATTGAATAACAAAGGTCATGTGTTCAGAATATAATAGGGTTGATTTTGATGTCATGTTGATTTTACAATGGGAACCGGTGTTATGATGTCAGAGTGCACGCACGCGCGCACACACGCACACACGCACGCACGCACACACACACACACAATGATCCAGAGTCTTGTGTCACTTATGGTAACTGTTATTAATGTGATTGACAGCTGACAGTAAACATACCAGAGCATCACAGAAAAGGTTTTTACAAACTGATTTTATTTCAAAGTTTACGGTTACATTTTCATTCAAACATCTCAAAGGCTTCTTGATTCTGACTCTCTCACACGCACATGACGCTTCCAAAACAAACAGTTCAACTGTAACAATATAAAAACTAAAGGGAATGAAACCAAATAAAAACTACTAATAAATCACATCTCGCTTGTGTTTACTCTTTTACTTCCTCAGACGTCTGGGTGTCTGCTGTCTGCTCCAGACTTTCACCATGTTTCAGCTGCAAATCAAACAAGATGAAGTTTATCCATCACTTTCCTGTCCATGTTTTACAAACTGCTGGATTATGACCGGTTCCATATAAAAGATCTCAGAACCGTCAATGATGATAATACAGCTGTAGGGCTTCAGAAGACTGTGACTCTAGAGTGCAGCTCTATTGTCCTTTTAGTGTTTGTGCCGTATGGTCATTAGGCTGTGATTACACTTGACATTAACCAAGTCATCAAGTTAACCAAATCATTGCGTCAATCTTCCAATCAGGACACAGTATGTTTACATTTGTCCACATTAAGTGTCATCTGTATGTGGATAGCTGACTGGATCTCTGTTTCCAGCACAATGTTTAAATTAGGTCTGTAATCATTAGTGTAAAACAGATCTGAGCTGCTGGGGTTTCTGTTAAAAATCATTTTCAGTCACTGTGTCTCATAAAATGAGAAGATCGCAAATAATAATATTGCACAGATGCTGGAAACACAATGATATAAAGAGATACATGACTGTGAAATCATTGCCTGTTTAAATCCTTCACAAATGCTGACTTTCTAATATATGTGTTCAATTCCACCCTTGACTGCCTCACAAAACACACAGCTATGTGCAGAGATAATGAAACATCTCGTCTTTTTAATCTGTGTGTGGACAACATCACAATCAGATCACATGTTAATGGCAAGTGTACACAGCTTTAGAACAGCTGCCTCTCTCTGAATATACATCCCAGATCAAAACCTTCACTCATCATCAGTGATGGGTTAAATGCAGAGCTATGAGTTACCATATCTGACAAATATGTCACTTTCACTTTCTTTATGTTGTCTGTGTATGATTCTCTACTTATTGTTTGATTGTAATACCATTGCTGTTTATTGTGTCTATGAGCTTGAGAAAGGCTTTATTATTTTTATTATTAGTGAGTGAACAAACCCTTTAAGTGACTGTAATATTGAAGGTGTTTGTGTGGTGCAGTGATTGTGTAACTGTACTGCGGTACCTTGAGGTTGTTGTAGTGCTGTAGACTGCAGCAGTGCTGTGATGTCGCTCTCTTCTCATCACTGTAGAAGATCTTACACAGCGTACAGAAGAAGCCCGTCACCGGGACGACATAATTCACACCTGACATCAGACAATGACAGGTGTGTGTCAGATAAGACTTACAGTTTATACTCATGTTAAAATCCATTCCATCAGCAAAACTCAAGACACTTCCTGGTTCATGTTCATCTGAAATACAAGCAAAATGTGAAGACTGTCTCACCCACGCTGTGGTCAGGCTGGTACGGACCCAGAGAGCTTCTGTCCTGTTGATCAGCATCTTCTGAAGCTTCTTCACAAACAGGATCTCCACACACACCTTCATAATCTGACAAAG
>JAZGTI010012814.1:0-15380 GCA_036877585.1 Botia kubotai
GTGTGTTTTTGATTTCTTCTTTTTGCTTTTCTCGTAAGATCTGGTAAGATAATTTTTGATCATTTTTTAAGGCTGTGTTTGTTTAGTCGTGTACGCTTGTGAAGCCAGTCTTATTGATTTACCTTAAAGATAATCTGTTTTGTTCTGCGCACTATTGTTCCGGTCACAGTCCTTAGGTCACGAACAACAGCCTCTGCGAATAAGTAGAAATGGAAATTGTTTTGGCATAACATTTTTTTAAATCTCAAAGTCAAGTGAGTAAATCGTGTTCTTACTAGTTAGGTTTGCCTTTTACTATTTACTATAAGGACAGTTAAAAACGTCGCACGAAAGTTCAAAACATAACTGAATTTAAAATGGGTCTTTGAATGGAACTGTTTTTATGTTGATATAAATGTGTTAATTAATATTAAATGAAATAATTAAATAACACACACTTTATAGTATGTGTATATTATAACTTTATAGCTATGTATGTGTGCATGTTGTGGAGGAGGCGTGACTTCGGAGAGAGCGCTTAAGGGAGGGTGGGATCTTATGCTTTCAAAACTTGGTTGCTATTGTTTGCCTCTCCGGAATGGTCTATCCTAAATATTTTTGTTATGCACTTGTGTTTATCTTACCAACATGTTTCTTTTGGCATCAGAACTTTTCCCAATTGTAAATGTAGCTTTGCAGACTAGGCTTTTTGTTTCTTAGGGCAAAATATTATGCTCTCTCTCTAAATCGTTTTGGATTAATGTCATGTAAATGATACCTTATAAATATATCTAAGGTGGCTCAATATTCTGTACCATATTTGATATTGTTTGTTTAGGTTTTAGTAACTTAATTCACATAATAATTTCACTTGAATTAAGTATTAAAGTTCACAAATTAGTATTAAGTACACAATTACTACTGTAAGGAATAAAGTTATAATGCTGAGTACTATAAAGGCATCAAATGATTTGGTGTTAAAAGTTTTATTCACAAATGTGCACATGAACAAGATACATGATTGCAAAGAGATTTAAACAAATAAACAAACATTTTACACATAGCCGCTTTGACATTCAGGACAAAAAATCTGCTTCCAAACTTGGCCTGCTGCCAGTGCCAAACCTTACAAATAAGTTGCTTCATAAATGCAAAATAGCCACATAACACTTTATCCTTGACATTTTTGCGGGGACAGATGCTAACATAAAAATAGTAACATTTTATAAAAATAAAAACTAAAAAATTAAAATATTCATTAAAATAGAAACATTAATACTAAAGTCTGGCTGATGTTATGTAGGCTAACAACTCAGCGAGCAATAAGAAATGCCACAGTATCATCGCAACTTTATCTTTATTTTGCCACCAAAGAAGCATACCAGTTAAACAGGCTCTCAAAAAAAAGACCCAATGTCAATCTCAGACACTGAATATTTCAGAGTACTGGTGAATCTCATCATATGACTTTTACATTGAGTGGTTACAAGAAACTGGTAGCCCCGCCTTCTTTTCAAGCTTGCAAAATTCTGCAAAATTGCGGAACAATTTTAAAACTTGTTTGAATCCAGACAAAGTGTATTCTATGAAAATATGGTGTTACTGTGGTTTATTATGTAAAGTAGAACATTATGCATTATTAATGCTTACAGATAAATGCACACTTTAAATAAAAATCTGCACATACAAATAGTTTTATGCTTGCAATATGTTTTATAAATGTTTCTCTGCACAGGACAATCGTTTAAACACTAATTTACATTGATAAAAATGAGTAGTATCAAGAACTAGAAGTTTAAATAATCATTAAATGTTTTAGGCTTTGCTTTCCTCTCACACACAAATCCCTGTTTGTGATCCTTATCAATGTCAGAGCATGTGATGTCACTCTCTTGTTCCTCTTCATCCTGAGTGGTCATATTGACAAAAAAATGTATCACAATGTGTTCATATTAAAACACAAAACTGTAACATTGTGGTAATATAATCTGGAATGCTATTCAATTATTTTATACATTTAAATAAATAATCTTAGTAAAAATCCTAGTAAATCTTAAAAACTAAAAATCTTAATAAATCTTAATCTGAGTGGAAATCAAAAAATAACCCTAGAAAATATAGAGGTGTAAAAGTTTTTACTAAGAATTGATTCCACTCACATGCTCAAAGTGCAAACACAGACACATAAACCACAGAGCACACTTCCTGTTCCTATAAGCATTTCTTCTCACATTTTGTGCAACTCTGTTTTACCATCATTCATCACACACAACAATTTTTTATCCAACTTCCAAATAGCACTGAAACATTTTAAACCTGTTTTTGGTAGTTGTTAAGTTTTTTATATTGTATTTATTTGAAATTACCGTTAACATATCGTATCCAGATCCATCTGATGTGCTTTTGAAGAAAAATTGCTTTCCGTTGACTTTGGACTGCAACCAGACCTGCACACACACACACACATACAAATACACAGCCACAGGTTTGAAGAGCTTTCCAAAAAACAGTGTGTTTTTGGAAACAAGTATAATAATATTCTAAAAGATATGGTGCATATAATAACCTTAAAGCTTATTAAATAAGCTTATTAAATAAGCTTTAGACAGCTTACACAGACAAATTAAAAGGCTTGAGATCCAATATCTACTGTACCCTGTTTTCCACTGTTAAAGTAGCCAGACTGGCATTCCTCTCAGAACAGAATCTAACAGCTGTGCTGCAGTCACTTTGTTCACTCCAGAACAAATAGAACACGTTGTCATGAAGTAGCCACTCTTCTGAAAATTGACAAAGCGAAATAGTCATTGTAATTTTGACGAATCTGGACCAGGATTTTTTAACCTCTTAACCAAAGCAATAAAGCACTCAACGCTGTGAAAACTGTGAAAGTAGTCACACCTCAAGAGGTTCTTGCAAAATAATAATTTTCAGCCATGACTATATATTCACAGTAAAGCACAACTTGTCTACAGCTTATTGCTGTAATATAGAATCGTTTGTTATCTTAGTTTTTACGAACCAAAGAAATTCTGAATATTTGGATATCTCAAAAAGTTGCATATTATATTGTAAGTAGTGTCTACTCTTGCAGCACTGCTTTTATCTAAAGGAACTAGTAGAAAACCACGTTTTAAAATGTTTAACACAGTTGTGTTTATATTAATTTCGACATCACTTATCCAACACAATCAAATATGTAAATGATTGTGTTGAGACAATAAAGTACATCACACTTTAAAAATAAAGGTGCTAAAAAGCGTTCTTAACAGCAATGCCATAGAAGAACCTTTTTATCTTATCTACAGAACCTTTATACACTATAAAGAAACGTGTGCAACAGAAAGGTTTTGGGGTCACTTAACTAAAATGTTTTAATGATCTTAAAAACCTCATTATCCTAAGGCATATTCTTAAATGCTTTAAATTAGTTAATTAAACATTAACTTCTTTTGAAATGAATGACTAACCAAATAATGTTGAGAAAGCAGCGAATTAGAGCCCAGCATGATGAGAACTTCAATACTGTTTAAAAAGCTCATCGGAGTTCATGAAGCTGGTTTACAAAAACAAGAGTATACTTTTATACTCTTATATTTTTGCAAATTCTAGGCAAACAATGGCTAAACTAAAGATACTTAAATACAACATAGTATTTGTTAGTTGCAGTATAATTTACATAGTAAGTGACCCTAAATGTTTTAACTGTTGGGTATGTGTCTAATTAATCCAGGTTTACAAAGTTAGTTCCTTCTCAGCATTAGAACAAATTAAAAATAAACCTTTTGCTGCCATTCTCTGTCCATTAGCCACTTGAATCAAATGTATTTGTTTGTGGAGAGAGTCTGGAAAGAAGAAACATGATGATATGAGACATCAGCAAACAAATGCTTTCAAATTCTTATTTTACCAGAATAAGTCCCTTAACAAATTTTGTGTGCATGCTTGAAGTGGTGTGTATTGCCCTGGAACTTACAGCTCTGCCCCACGATGGCCAGTATGATGGTTAATATCAGAATATTCACAGCAAAAAGCAAAAACGCACATTTTCTCCAACTATGGTCTGTTAAAACAGACATGAACAGAAAGATAATAATTAAAATATACAAACTAAATGTAAAGCTAATTTTGTCTGTTTGTTCATCCATATTCTGTTGTTTTACCTGAAACAACTGTTGTATTGTTATAAGTTTGGTCGGGTCTAGTAGATTGCTGGTGGAGAGACTGATAAATATTCTCGGTTTTAACAGAATCACTTTCCTGCCTCACTTCACCCTCCTCATATTCATTCGCAGACACAGAAAACTTCTGCTGCAGCTCCATCGCACTCGATATACTCGCACGTAGTCACTGAAGTAATAACACATTATAAAAGAATACACAATATATGATTTATATGTGTCTTTGGATAAAAAACTAGTTGGTCTAAAATATTTGGAGTACTGTGAGATTGCTGAGTACTTACATTATTACTGATCTGGATATTTCAGTGGGCTTTTTGTTCTGCACTTCCCTTATTCCTAGTGAGACACTGTTTCCATGCATTCCTTTTTCATGACCATGATAAAGTTGTGGCTGGATATTCATGCAGTTACTCTCTGCCTTGACGGAAAAGGAAGCAGTGATGAATATGCCAATGAGAATAAGTGTAAGGTTTTGAACTATAATTTCATGATCATGAAAACATTACTACATGAAAATATAAAAAAAAATCAGAACAGAAAGTAGAATTGCTTTGGGTGCTCATTATGTTTGCCGTGTAACTGAACCAGTATATAGTACACAAGGACAAATTTATTAGCTTAGTGTTGCAATCTCTTAGTGTTGCAATCTCGAATCATACAGTACATCATAGTCTTCTTATTAATGGTTCCCATTTGTCCAGATCATGACACTTTTTAGCCTTGCTCCTCGGTAACACTTTAACTGTTAGAACATTTAACCCTAGTCACATTCAAATGATGCCTCAAGACCCATCTATTCACATTGTCCACAAACACATATGTAGTCCCTGTACCAGTAACACCTTATTGAATTGATGAATTGCTGAATGTACACTACTTAAAGCCTCTACTTGGTAACTGAAACATATTGTAACAAGCAATGTGTTTTCTCAGCTGCCTGTCATAGTGTTGACTAATATGGTGGTTTGTACCCTGCATTGTAAGACAATTCATGAAAGTTGTTAACCTATGTTAACCATCATTAACATAGAGAAGGGTTGCCAAGTCTGTATGGCAAAATCAGGCCAGTAACAAAACTCAAAATATGCCAGAATATCTATTGTGCATTTAAATTTGTAGTTTTATTTAATGTAGCAGCATTAATCATTTGCAAAGTTTAAAGGAAGTCTAGTTCGCATGAAACAAAAAGAAAATAAACATCAGAATTAAAAGCTAGTGTAGTCTTTACAATATTTTATAATATGTAAAGTTAAGACAAAATCTAGCGGAGTAATTCAGTTAAAGGGATAAGGTTGGTGATTTTCTTTCACCAAACTCATCCCAGTAAAGGTTAGTCTCAAGATAATATTATGTCAAACTGTGGTCATGGCATCCCTAACGTTTGACGGCGCAAAGATATCCAAAATGCGTGTGACGTCACATTCCGGAAGTAAAACACGTTTGGCTTTAGGTTTAGATGATGTCAGAAAAGTTGCCAGTCTGTATCTGTGGTTTAATAGCATTTTTATTTTACGAATGTTATAACATTCAATTTATATATTGAGTATGCTGTGAATCACAGTCTGTGAGTCAATAAGCTCCTTACATTTGTGTTAGCTTTTGATTTCGTTTCTGTGCTTTAGCGTTAGCTTGGCTTTTGGCGCTCATACATCACTAGAAATACAATCTGATTTGAGCTTTAAATTTATTTAAAAAATGATTCGTTTGTATGAATTACACCGCTATACTAATGTAATGGCGTTCGTTAAAATATCCCCTTACGTCTGAACTCTACATATTGTTTCTCAGATCCAAAGTCTTTTGTTGCTGAGGTTTTTTGTCATACAATATGTCAACGGAAAGTGAAATGCACTCCGAGTGGAGTACGGCTTTAGATGAGGACCTCGTTCAGTACGTATAAAAGAGGTTAAAGTGAAATTTAACGGGTTTCTTTGAACG
The DNA here is from genome assembly GCA_036877585.1 of Botia kubotai. Classification (NCBI taxonomy): domain Eukaryota; kingdom Metazoa; phylum Chordata; class Actinopteri; order Cypriniformes; family Botiidae; genus Botia; species Botia kubotai. Next base: position 6,102 of record JAZGTI010012814.1, read on the forward strand.
GCTCGACATCACAATGGTTTGTCCCCTTTTTTGACAGTTGTCCTGATTCAATCGTAATTCTGCCGGATGCTTCTCCATTGAGCAAATCATCAACCGGCACCTGCTCCACTGAGATGAGCTTCCCAACAGTATTAGGTCAATATGGTGAAGATTACAATACATTTCCACCCTTTAAAGAAGCCCAAAGCCAAACCGATCAGGTCTGACAAGCCTTCTCATTACATATTTATTTACAATCTATTATTTACAATGTTCCTGTAGCTCACTTGGTAGCAGCATAAAGGTCATTCAATACTAGTTATCTTTTACATGTAGTTTCATTGGTTTTCTATTGTAGACGGCGAAAGAGGAAAGATCTACAAACACAAATGAGGACTGGGAATCAGACATGGTGAAGTTTCAACAATTTACTGTAGATTTCTTTGATCATAGTTATGAAAGAGAGGGGATTTGTATCACAAATGGGAAAATAGTTAAGCTGTTATACCTTTATCTTGAGGGAATTATAGATATAGGTGATTATACATATATAGAAATACATTGTATTTCTATCTTTCTCTTACTTTCTGTAGCATGTTTTAGAAGATTACAGTATTGAGCTGACCCAACAGTATGAGGCTCTTATGAAGCAGCATGCAGCAGAACAGGAGGAGCACAATCTCTGTGTTAGCAATCTGGAGAAGTTGAAAGATGAGCGATATCATCAGTACCAGGTTTAACCTCCCATCTTCTGGCCATACAGTTTGTAAAGATCTTTACACATGGTGTTTTTTTTTGCAGCGGAGTTGCTTAAAATCATTTTTATAGGAAACCCAAAATGCTGAATTACTAGGGAAATACTTTGTATTCCAGTGCCCTAGTCAAACATTGCAGTATTTTTATTGGGGTTGAAATTTAGTTTCTGATTTGTACAGGGTTTTATTGGAAAAATCGAGTCCTTGCAAACGAAATTGGAGCTAAATAGCAGCAAGACCACACGGAAGAACTTCATGGTGAAACGGCAAGAGCTCACTGTTGAGAAGGAACGGATGGAAAAGGAGAAAACTAAGTAAGTTGACATATACATGTTAATGGCGACTATCTTTTTGTTAGGGTAGCATTATCACATTGCTTAGGTCTAAATTACTGAATTTCTTTGTGTGTGTGTTTTAGATTGGCTCAGGAGTTGGAAGACACAGAAAAGAAACTAAAGATGCTGATAGAGGAAAAGAGTCAAGAGAAGTAAAGATTCAAAACATAAAAGTAGAAATGTACAAAATCTCTGTGTGTCTTCTGCTGTGTCTTTATCCGTTTTTTTGTGCTTGTGTATATGACAGATTGACTTGGGAGCAGGAAATAGCTGATTTGAGGGTGGAAATGGAGACGCTTTGCAGACAGGCAGAGCAAGCCAATCAGACAGCTTTTAAGGATGAGGTACATCCTGCTCCAGCAAGTTTCTTCTGGATATTTTACAAACAGTGTAATAAATTTTGTCTCTTATTGGCTGACAGTGTAATTGTGTTTATGTCTCTTTGTGAGCAGATAGCTGCACTTGAGATGCAAAAAGAGCTTGCGATTTCTCAAGTGGAGGACTGGATTAAAGATGCTGAAAGATATCTCAATTTTCTTCGGTACTGTGTGTGAATTTATGTGTGTTGAGAGCTATGTATGCAGAATATCTCTGTGTGCATTTAGGTGATATGATACATTTGGGGTTTGTGCTAATTCTGGACAGGTTAAATCCTTCCAAGCAAACCTTACACCAGCGGCAGAAGTGGGAGCAGAATGTAGAGACGGTTCGCAGCAGTCTGGCAGGATTAAAGGTAAGGGGGACTTAATACAGGTGGATTATAGGTGAGCGAGGAGGCATCTTCCCACTCTCTCTCTTTCTGTTTTTTTTCTCTTTTACAGAATAAGTTTAATGAAAACCATCAGCTTCTGCAAAGCGGTGAACAGTTGGACAGTTTGCCATCTATCCCTCTTCCCTCACTGCCACCAGTGCCAGTATGTTTATTCATTTATGACCTTAAAATTATAAGATTATTTCTTTAAAGCAAAGTGCACACTACAAGACTAAAGTACAAGACTGCCTTGCCCTGTGATTTTGTACGTTTGTGCCAGATCAGAAATCCCAGATCACAGCATATCGGGGATCATGTGATTATTAGTAAACACAATGTCCCTAGTTACGGACCCAATGACAGATTTCAAACCAGTCTTCAGATATGCACTATGTTCAGACTAGTGAGAAAATAGTAATGAGCAATAGGGAATGTTAAAATTGTATTGTAAAAGAAGGCAAGAGGACAACAAGTCCTCAACAAATTATATGGTATTACGAAACCAAAAAATAATAGCTGCTCTACTAGATTTGTTAGGTGTTTTGTAATTTTTGTGCAATTAAAGGCACAATATGTAATTATCGCCACTAGAAGTCACATACTCAAAACAATATAACAGAGGTGCAGCTTAATGACGCTGTCACGGGGCGTTTGTTATCTCCAATAGAAATCAATCTGACAGGACTAACAAATCATTGTTCAGTGATAAGATAATGAATTACAGTTTTATAACCCTTACGTGTGATCACAGGATTTTAATTTGTTACAGTAATTAGCCACAAGTAACATGTTTCATGTCACTTTATCAAATTGAAAGGGAGAGGTAATGTAGCAGTTTAATGTGTTCAAAACAATCATACTGCAAATACATTTGAACAACCCACAGCATTTGCAAAAAGGCTGACTTCTATTTGTGTGTAATCATAATAACCTTTATTGATCTTTGTTTAATTCCTGCTCTGTCCAAAACTCTTCTTGGGTCATTCAATTAACCCATAAGTTTACTTATCTTGAAGTTATCTTTGGCGACAGAACCTGCTGCAAACGATAATGAATAATTGTAGTCCATGATGACTGCGAAACAGCAACAGAGCGGCATGCTAGATGCTACAATTAGTATTTCCACATTTTATCATGAGAGTCTCTGTGTTGCCATGTTTTTTTATGGCAGTACAAGTGGAAACCTGGTATAACAAGGATATTATTGATAGACAACAAATGACAAGGGACGGTGCACTATTTCAAATTGCAATTTTCAGATACTCATTAAACATTTGTGATAATGGAAGTACCCAATTGAACAAAATATATAACACGGTGCAAGTGTTTTTTTGATACTTTTATATAAAACTCTTACATATTGTGGCATTTAAGTGCAAAGATGACCCGTTCTCTAATTCTGTAACAAGCCCATTCCCTAATTAATTTGTCCATGTTTTCAAGAATCAAGTCATAAATTGCTATGTGTGTCAACTTTTGTGAAAACAGATTTTACGATCATAACTACAGTCAGGGAGGAGAACGATCTTGTAAGTGGCATACATAGTGATTAGTTGTGTTAGACTAGTAGACTAGCTGTGTTAGTTAGATTAGACTAGCCTGCTATTAGTTATGTTTAAAGCAGGGAAGTCCTTATAGGGGTACAACAGAGAACTAGTCCTCTGGTATAAGATCCTTTAAGTTTTAGTAATGACCCTGGTTTGGACTAACAAAAAATTGTATTTAATGTGGGCAGGCAACAATCTGCAGTCTTGTTGTGTGTGTTTTGCATAAGGTACTGTTTTCTAAAGCTGCTTTAAAACAACATGCATTGTGAAAACAAATAAAATTTTACTTCATGCCCTTCAGTGCAGTTGTTTAGACCAGCAGGCAGATTTTTTTTATTACTGTTTTATTTTGTGTGGTTTAGGAGTAGAGGGAATTACGTGATTCATATGTTGTTTTATGTCACTAATCTGACTTTTTCTCTGTGTTTGGCCTTGTAAAGTTCGAGTTTATAATGACTTCACTTCAGAATCCTGTGTCCCACTCAGTTTTCAACAGTGGTCCCAATGCCGCAGCTGCTTCTTTAGTTCATCACCAAATTCACCCCTCTGCCACTCCCCCTCAAGCAGCCACAACCCCACCTTCTGCTCCTCAAAATATACTATATCCACCTCTCGGCTCTACAATAGGTCCACAGTCTCAAATATCCATGCCAACCAGCGGCATGCCTCAAACTCTATATCATTTGCCTGTCACACCTGTGCAGATGCAGACACATATAGGTATTCCAGGTGCCTCCCTTGCACCGTCTCTTGCCTCAGCAGGAACCTATGTGGGCTTAGCAAATAATCCTGGTGCAAGTTTTCACCCCCAAACCACAGTGCGCACTCCCCAAACATTCATGCAGACCATCTCTGCACGTAACTCCTCCCCCCAGCCCCTTCCATCCAGTCCTGCACCAGCAGGTAAACTGGATAAGCTGCTGGAGAAATTGGGCTCACATTTCCCACAATGCACAAGGTATTGATATCAAACATTGTTATATGGCTATCTTGATTCCTACCAAGTATATTTTAAAGAACCTGTATAATTTTTGTATATTTAGTTTTTTTCTTCCTGTTGACATAGTTTATTGATTGTGTGTGGTGTGGTGTCAACTGGTTACAGTTGCTTTAAAGTGAATTTCAACTTTCAGACATTTCCGTTTCTGTCTTTATTAGAGATCAGTTAACAAGGGTTCTACAGCAAATTAAAAGTGAGCGCGGTACTATGTCTGGCCTGTCAGTCGACGATTTAACGTCTCAGGTTGCACAGAGACTTACACAGAACCAAAGACTGGTGAGAGCACAAACTCAATCTGTCTATATTTTCTCAAACATCTTTCTCCTGCTGTGAATTGTTTATAACTTAAATTTTAACTTGTTTATAACTTTTAATTTTATTAGCAGCCAGGGCCTATAGCACCTCCATCTGGAGCCAGGGCCTTTACTAGTTCAGTTGGACCGATCCAGCGTCCCACAGCTCAGCCGCTGCATCCTATGAGGCCTCATTTCCCTGCCCCTGTTGCTCAGGTCTTCCACACAAGATCCCCACAGGTAGGAATCAACTTCAGAAAATCCCATTACTCAAGTAAAATTAAATTTTATTAATTAATTTGATTAATTTTAATTAAAGTCACACTGTACTACTGTATTATTTAGTGTAATTGAATTATTATATTGTCATCTGTAAAACTATAGGTCTTTTTAACATGTACAATTTATCTTTGAGAAACAGGTAGATTTTAAATTAAACATTTTTTATCTTTCTTATTCAGCCTTCTGCCCGAAAATTTTGTTTGATGTGCCAAAATCAGGTGGATGCGGGAAGCCAATATAACACGAATTGCTCTCATACAATGCACAAAGATGTGAGTGTCACATTTACGGAATATTTAAGTATATAATTAGGTAGCGCTTTATTTTACAGACCTCTTCTACATGTACATACTATGTACTATGTACTTACTATATTAATTACGATAACTGTGTAATTACAAGGTACTGGCCCTAAACCTAACCATGAAACCTTAACCCATATTATGTCCATGTAGTTGCCTTACATTACTTAGTACTTTGGTAAGTACACTGTAAAGGCACACGCTGTAAAATAAAGTGCAGCCTAGTTGCCCTGTCTGTACTAATGGTGTTGCTGTCATTCATGTTCTTTAGTGCGTCAGTGTTTGGCTCAAGACCAGCAAGAATAATTCCTGTCCTTTCTGCCCATCCAAATGAGGACCAACTTAGACAACAATCACATCTACAGCATGTGCAAGAAATTTTGTAATTATTGATATTATTATTCATGTTATTATTCAGACACTTGTGAGATAAGATTTTGTAATTCCATGATAACTATTTGGTTAATTATGGAAATCCTGTTTATATGAACTGTTATTTTAGTTACATATAGTTTATATGTTATTTTTTTCAGTATTTATTTAACACTATTTCAAAGATTTTTGAACGTACCCTGAAGTATTCTTAAAGTATGCTGAACATCTGTCATCTATCTGAACACCATGTAACAATTAAGAAATAAAATGTTTATTTCAAACCGACCTTTCTGTGTCATATGAAATTAGACATTTATGCTGTTTTATATTTGTATTTTGTAAGGATCATCAGAGATCCTTATGGAGATTTAAAGGGCATAAAGCCACGTTTAGATTTTTAACATTCAAAAGAAGACAAATGTACTATTGTCTGTGTTGATTATAATCAGGTTGTAGCTTTTAAAAGGTAATAAATTAAAAGATTGATAATTTTATTTTATGTTTTATTTTATGTAAATATATGCATATACCATGTTCCAGAGTAGCTTAGTAATAAATAAACAGTAATAAAACACTGACCAGAAGGTTGGTCTGTTATGTGGATTTATTTGTTTGCATCAAAAATTTTATTTAACATTGAGCGTGTTGAACATCCAACACACAAGCCTTGCACCTACATACACCCCACCAAACACTCAGAATGTAGTAAGAATATTTTTGCTATTGTCACTTGCTAGTATTTGTGTCCCTGATGTGCACTTTTAGGCCTGAATGTCAGACCAAACTGCAAACTTGCCCTTCAGATCCTCTATGTAGGGCTCCATGCGAGCTTGCATGTACTGGGTGTGTTGGGTGATCTTGTCCCTGGCTTTCTGAACAACCTTCACCAGCTGTTCTTTGTATTCCTCAGCATAGGGGGCAGCCATGGTCCTCAGGTCCTCCAGGTTCTTGGTCAGCTTAGCACGTACAGTCTCCACCATAGGCATCAGTTTAGACTTGGTCTCCTCAACGTTGGTTCCGATCTTCTGCCTCATCTCATCCATCATTGTTTGCAGTTTGGCATGCACCTGCTCAGCGTTTGCACTGTTCATGGTCATATACTCTTTTAAGAGGGGCTCCAGTTTCTGAAAGTACTCCTGCATGTGCTTCCCCAGCACCTCGTGCAGCTCAGCGCGATGGGGCTCCAGCTTAGAATGGAGATCTTTAACGTCAGTCATAACACGCTCACGCAGGTACTCTGTGGCCTCCAGGAACTGGTTGAAGAAGGTCTCAGTGTAGGGGGTCAGAGTCTGGGAGGAGGTCTGGGCAAACTCCTGCAGCTTAGTGAGGCTTTCTGAAAGTTGTACTCTAAGGAAAAAACAGAATATGAAGATATAAATGCCTTTTAGAATATTTAACTGCAACACATTATACAGCTGCTGTTACAGCTGGAGAAGAAACTGAAATTAAGAAGAGATGTGGAGAATAAATGAATCAACATAAAAAATGAGGTAGCAGTTAAGAAGATTATTAAATTGAGGAGGTACAAAAAGGTATTTGGAAATAAATCTGTTTACATACAAAAGAGTGACAAGTGCTGTGACAAAAAGAGAGCCAAAAAAGATTAAATGAAAAGCAATTAAGAAGCAGAATTGAGTTCTTGGAAGCCATGTTGAACGGCGTCTCTTACTTGTACTGCTCATATTCTGTACCATCCAAGTTGTCAAGAGCTTTCTGAGTTTGCTCCTTGACCTGGGTCAGATACACCAAGGCTGCTGCTTTGTAGTGCTCCAGCTGGGAAGGAGCATCAGCCTGCAGGAAACGTGCCTGGGAACCTGAAAAGACCCACAAGAAACATCATAAACCTCAGAAAGCCTGCTGAGGACCTCAAGCCCTTAAACTATGTGCTACACAAGGAATGGTCACCATGAAAATTCAAAGTATTAACAATATTGTAAATGTGATAAAATATGGTAAAGTCAAGAGAGTTTTTGCTTTTTACAACCTACTAAATTAGTAAATTCATTGTTTAATTAAAACAAATGAATAAAATCATGAGTGGTAACATTTAACTGAGAATAAGTGAAGTTACTTACCCAAAGCCAGGAGAAGAGTTAATGCAAGAGCCACGAATTTCATGGTTAAGGCCTGAAAGACAAAATACTGTGAAAGGACTGCTTTCAGTGTCGATAAAAATATTGTGCCCAGAATAATTTCTATGTATATTTTGTTTTCCCTCTTCTTCTCTCCTGCTGATTTGAGGTCTTACCTGAGCGGTACTGCTCTGAATGATCGAGGCTGAACAGCAGGGCTAAAGGGCTTTTATAGGGCAGGGGTGCTGTGTGTGTGGAATTAGAACCCTGTCCTCATACACATCAGAAGTTCAAAGGGTAAGTGCAATAAGGATTTTGATCTGACAGGATTAACCACAAACAAACAAACTACGTGCATGTAGACGCATCAATGTGTTGACATTTGCATTCTGTTACATTTTTGGTTCATCTCAAAGGGCATAAAAGTAAATGTATTGTTATATTTTTCTTTTTTGAGTTTGTAAAACAACATCTTGTCTACATCATTATCAGAATTCTAATATGCTATAAGTATATGCAAAGATACTGTATAAGGTTTTTTTTATATTAATAAAACTTGCTTAAAATGTATCTTGCACAATAATGTTTTAGGTGTATTTTTGGAAACCACAGTGACCCATTCCAAGGAATTATCCATTGGATCAGACTGGCTAACTATAGTGGAAGATTCTGGAGACATGTTTATCTAATCTGAGGCAACATACACAGATTAACATCAACATTTGGACTGTAGAGCTCTTATTTCATATATACAGCAATTAAACAAATATATAACAAAAGAAAAAATATTGTTTTATAGTGCTTTCTGTTCTAAGTATAGAAAAGTCATACTGTGGAATACTAACGTTTTTGTGATTAAGTCATTTGTTATGCAACACACAGCAAGAGCAAATCCATCTAATTTCATTTTACTGTTTTAAACTGAGTAATGGTGCAACTATGACAAGACTGTGAGGTTATTATAAAACATTCAGCAACGTGTAGCAAACCTTGATCAAGTCTTTCTGCTGCTGCTCCAAATCCCATCTTATCAACTGCCAACCAAACAAAGGCATTACTAGTCAGGGTTCATTGATCAGTTAGTTATCTAATGTCTCCTGATCTACTTAACGGTTCACATTCCAAAGCAAAATTCTTCAAGGTTTGTTTTTATTGTCTCATACTGAGTGGCATTTTGACTAGAAACAAAGGACATCAGTTTTGTGTTCATGCATTAGCCCACAGGCAACATTGTATTTATGATTTATATATGAACCTTCTTTGGTTACAGGTAATCTAGTGGCTTGAGCATATACAGTGTCAGCAGGAATAAGCTCCATATTGGCCCATGTCATCATCATCAGCAGTTCAGTTACCTAAAGTATCACTGTCTCTCCCAGCACATTCAACTTACATTATATCAGGTCCCATAAAAATGTATTTATCCTACACTGAAAATTTCATTGGCATACATCACATTGCAATATGATTTCCAGAGTTTCCAGAATCTTGACATTATATAGAACACTACAGGGGTTGGACAATGAAACTGAAACGCCTGGTTTTAGACCACAATAATTCATTAGTATGGTGTAGGGCCTCCTTTCGC
>JAZGTI010012816.1:0-15379 GCA_036877585.1 Botia kubotai
ACAGATCCTAGAGACGCCATGTAGATGGAGAAGAGGAGTGGTCCAAGAACTGAGCCCTGGGGCACCCCAGTGTCTAGGTGTTGCAGGTTGGACATTTCTCCCCTTCAAGACAACCTGAACGACCTGTCAGAGAGGTAAGAACTGTAACACCGGAGTGCGGTACCTGTAACGCCCAGTGATTCGAGCGTAGTCAGCGTAACCTGGTGGTTAACAGTATTAAAAGTGGCTGACAAATCAAGCAGAATAAGGACTGACGTTTTGGAGTCCGCAGTTCCCCCTAAGAAAATCATTTTTCCATTATCCCAACCAGAGTCAGAGCCAATGAAGGAATACATAAAGGAGGAATTGGCTAAGGGCTTTATACACCCATCAAATTCCCCAGCATCCGCAGGATTTTAAAACCCCCTAAGACCCTGCATAGATTACCAAGCTTTAAATGAGGTCACCATTAAATTTAGATACCACTTGCCATTAGTCCCAGTAGCCCTAGAACAGCTCAGTCAGGCCAAGTTTTATACCAAGCTTGATCTATGCAGTGCATACAACCTAGTCAGAATCAAAGAGGGCAACGAATGGAAGACAGTGTTTTCTGCTACATTGGGTCACTATGAATACCTCATCATGCCATTCGGACTAGCCAATAGCCCATCAGTATTTTAGGCGTTCATGAACGAAATCTTCAGGGACATGCTTAAGAGGTGGGTCATCATCTATATCGACGACATACTGATCTACACTAACTCCCTCGACGATCACATACAATATGTACGATCAGTCTTGAAACGTTTATTAGAGTTTCAACTATATGTCAATGAGGAAAAATGTGAATTCCATTCTACCAGCACTGCATTTTTACGACGATATTTTATGGACGATAGGAAGGTTGTTTCAGTTTCCGATTGGCCACAACCCAGAACCGTAAAAGAATTACAGAGGTTTTTGGGTTTTGCAAATTTCTACAGGCGATTCATCATAGGCTTTAGCTCAGTTGACCTCACTAACCAAACAAACTTCTGATAAGCTGAATTGGTCATCCCAGGCTGAAAAAGCCTTTGAAGAACTCAAGAAATGCTTCACATCAGCTCTAATTCTGAATGACCTTTCATGGTCAAAGTAGATGCATCAAATACAGGAGTAAGGGCTATCTTATCACAGCATCACGTCACGCCACCCAGACTATTCCTGTGTGCCTTTTTCTCAAGGAAACTATCCCCAGCGTAGAGGAACTATGACGTGGGTAACCGAGAACTCCTAGCCATTAAACTAGTATTAGAGGAAAGGAGACATTGGTTAGAGGGAGCCGCTCATCCATTCACAGTCTTAACCGGCCATGAAAATCTGGAGTATCTTTAGTCTGACTTAACCCCAGACAGGCCCGGTAGGCCCTATTTTTTACTAGATTCCAGTTCTCTGTCACATATCGTCCCTGGTCTAAGAACACCAAAGCCCACTCTCTCTCACGACAGTCAGAGGAGACGTCTGCTCCCCTAAGTCAAGAGCCCATCATTCCAGACAAAGTACTCGTAGCTCCCATCCAATGGGACATTATCACTGAAATAAATCAATGTAACATCCAGACCCCACCACCTGCAACATGCCCCAACAACCTCACCTTTGTCCCTGAACACTTTCGTGATCATATAGTTCATGGAACTCCCAGCTCAGGTCAGCTGGGTCACCTAGAGCTGGGAGGCATTACAGCGACCATTAAAATTCTGAAGAACCGATTCTGGTGGCCATCTCTGTCCAATGACACCATCAAATTCATTCAAACTTCATTCAATACTTGCCAAATGGCTAAAACCCCCAAACAATTCCCTTCTGGACTATTACAACCTCTACCAATGCCCCAACGCCTCTGGTCACACATTGCTGTGGACTTTATTACGAACCTCCCTAATTCTCAGGGTAACACAACTATTCTGACAATTGTGGACCATTTCTCCAAAGCATGCCGCCTAGTGCCATTCCCTAAGCTCCCCACATCCCTAGAAACAGCTGAGATCCTATGTAATTATGTATTCAGGTTTTATGGATTACCACAAGATATAGTCTCTGATCGAGGGCCCCAATTCATGTCCAGAATCTGGTCAGCTTTCTTCAAGAGCCTTGGCGTAAACATTAGTTTAACGTCTGGATATCATCCTCTGTCCAATGGTCAGACCGAGAGGCTTTACCAGAAGATCACTTGCTTTTTAAGATCCTACTGCCACGAACAACAGAATAGTGTGTTAGGCTTCCAACCCCCCCTTTTTGCGTGGTCCGGCGAGCCCACCACACTACCTGCCATCTTGGACTGGTTACAGAGGAGTGAAGAGGTATCAGATAGAGCACACACACATCTGCTACACGCAGTCAGACGCCAAACCCTCATTTCTAACGCACACCGTCGTCCTGACCCTACCTATGTTCCTGGTCAATGGGTCTGGTTCTCCACACTTAAATTAAGACTCAGGCTTCCATCTAAGAAAAATATATAAAACATGTTACTCCAGTTTCATTTAGACTCAGATTACCCCCTAACTACAACTTACCGCAGAGTTCCACCGGGATAACCCGGAGAAACTAGCCCCTCATCCTTGTGGGAGACCTTAGCGCCACCATCCTCCATCCATGACTGTATATAACTTGTACCCAAAGCCAAAAAAATAAGTCACATTGCTAATATATGGATGGATATTAGGATCTTATTTTTCTTCTATTCACTTCAGTTCTACTAAAGATGGACCAAGCAATGACATGATGGTGGTCAGAAAATGAATGCTTAGATGCATGCTTCAAATGAGTAATAAATTGGGCATATGAATATAGATAATTAAATTCAATTTACAACTCTGTCTCCCTCCCTCTTTCTCCCCCTCTCTTTGTTTGTCTCTCTGCCTGTCTCTCTCTCTCTCTTTCTTTCTCGCTATCCACTGTCATGCCACAGAGATCTATCTGTGGAAAATGAACTGTTTAAAATACAACAGTTTGGTTTCCAAAATATCAATACAGTTAAAAACTCAAGCAGCTTTATACAGCATTTCCGCACAATGACACTTAGGCTGCGTATACACTGGCACAAAAAAATCTGATTTGACACCGATTGGAATTTGTCTGATACATATCCGGAGACATCCAACCTGCGTCCAAACACACATAACCGATTCTCCTTGGCTATAACCTTGCTGCACAGAGCAGATCAGAAAAAGCTACATAAGTTTACATTTTATCTTCTCCTATTCTTCTCTGCTGAAATAGAAAAAAATCAAACCACATAACCTCGCTATTCAAAGTGCCATTTGTCCAACATCTTGATAGTTCTACTTGTGGGTCTTGTGACTCCCTGCTGTACTTGTCAAATATGGACAGTCTTTGAAGCTGTCTTTGGCCATTTTGGTCAACTACTTTCCTGTTAGGAGAGGCCCCTAGGTGCAGGGCATGATAATTAATTAATAAGCCACAAGGGATCACTTTGTTGTCAGGGAGTTTTTCATATTCTACAGGTTTAAGTTGTATGCCTTTTTTATTGCTTTAGTTTGAACTAGTTGTTTTACAATCATGTTAGCAGCTAATGTTTCAAAGGCTTTAACTTTTGAACAGACTTTCTTGAAAGATGTTAATTTGATCCTCTTTGCAAGTAGTTGATGCGAAGTGTTGCTGTTGGTGCTTCTCGAAGGACACAGTCTGCAGAAGTTTTAACTGGTATGTTAAAACTGACCTAAAAGGTAGGTCACCAAACTCTGTGGACACCAGTTCTTTCTGTTGCTTACAGACTGTTAATAATTTTAAAATGTGGCTTCTGCTTCCTAATGTTTTTAGGTTTTTAAGTTTTAAATATTCAAATTCAACACAGGGCAACATAAGAGGGACTGGGCACTAAACATTTGAAAAAAATCTTACATTTGTCCAGTTTACTTTGTGAGAATTACCATTGGTAGTAGTGGTCAATTTAATCAATTCTGGCTTTACTAGCAGAGGGATACAGTGAGCGTCAGATTGTTTACATCCTCAAAATTTCAAAGACAGAGGTTCATAAGAACAAGTTCAAGCTGCAGGCATTGAGGAGAACAAAACTACAGACCTGTAGAGGACGAAAATGACTCTTCACTGAACGAGATGACTGCACCCACTGTGAAATCTGGTGCAGGATCTGTGATAATCAGGAAGTGCAAGGTTGGAATTGGGGAAATTTGTCTTTCTGAAGGGCACATGAATCAAGCCACATACAAGACTGGCCTGGATGAAAACTTCTGAAGATTGTTTTTTTCAGCAGGACAATGCTTCATGCCACACAGCCAGTTCAATCAAGGTTTGGATGGAGGATCACCAGATCAAGACCTTGTTGTGGCCAGCCCAATTTCCAGACCAGAACCCCATTGAAAACCTCTGGAATGTGATAAAGAGGAAGATGCATGGTCACTAGCCATCAAACAAGCAGAGTTGTTGTGCCAGGAGAGAATGAAGTCACCCAACAGCAATGTGAGACTGATGGAGAGCATGCCACTAAAACATTTATGTAACAAAGCTGGTATAAGCACATTTTTTCACAATTTTGAGGTGATGTCACTAACCTGTTTGTGTGAAACTCTTCCCAAAAAGCAACATGAGGCACTTTGGTTGTAACTAACATTAACATGACTGTAACATTATCATAACATGCTATCAAAATGTGGACCTTTTTACATTCTCAGAAATAATGAAAATTAAATGTGTCTGGGCTGTTGTTATTGATTACATCCTTGGGGATGGTTTATAAATGCATTACATCATACGAAATGTGTTTTTTAAACATATACAAATGCATGCATTTATATACAGTTTAAACTATTATGCTCTTTTATGCAGCTCCCTAAGCTAATCTCACAAGAAAACTGAATAAAGTATCTTTTACCCTCAACAGTGGATTTGCAGTCCCCACAGCCATGTCCTGCTGTTGTTTACCCTCACAGCCTCATGTCGGAACCATCATGGTGGCGGGCTGAATAAAGCTAGTTAGTGTACACCTAAAAGTAAAAAAAACTTTCAGTGGATAGCATAGTGGGTAAAACTTTGTTCTAGATGTAGATTCTCCTTTAGGTAAAAAGACAAAAACTTTGACAAATTACACTACACTCTTTTTTCCACACTACCATTAAGGACATATAAGTTGCCTAAATGTACCACAAGGAGGTGAGAATCAAGAATGGGAAAGGTTTCCAAGGATTTATCAGAAGCAGAGGAGTATGCTATTCAATCCAATTTTATTTATATAGCATATTACAATGTTATGTTACACTGAATAAAAAAAACACAGAAAACAGAACAAGTGTCAAACATGTTCAAATGTCTATGCAGAAGACATTTTGATTAAAACAATGTGCTCAAACATTTTCTTCACCTTCAGTCAGATACTTTTATGGTTTAAACATAATGGCAGGTTTTTCATAATAGTGACACAATACATCTTTGCAAACAGCTGTTCTCTTAAAGTGACGCTTAACTAAGCAAATTACAAAAACATCCTAGCTGAGCAAAGAAAGCAAGGAAAGGAAACCAGGATAGAGGATCTGAAAGATGATGTACAATTTCAGAAATGAGAAACACCCACATCCAGTTCATAGTATATACAAGTCAGGGAAAAGAAAAAATATGTTTAAAACCATACTTATTATTCTTTTGTCAGCAACAATTTAAAAATATCCTCAACAATCAGACAGCACGTTGTGTTAATGTAATGTTAGAAACAATAATAGTCTGACCTAAAATCTGCTTCTGTTGAACACTTTTTCTTCTTTTATGTTCTTTTTGTTCTGCCCTCCACAACTCCATACACATAAGGTGCAAAATATTTTATACAGGCTGCTAACAGTCAATCAACTTCAGCTTATCTTTTGAGTTGTAAATAACCAATCATAAAGGTTGGTACATACTTGAAGGCCTTTAAAAGAGACCACATTTTGTGACAAAAAAATAGAAATTTGTATACACGAATTCATTAGGGTCTAATTGATGAGTGTCCAAACCCCATTAAACTTGGTTACACATGGACATATGCTAAATTTGATCAAATTAAAGGGATGGGGGTGGAATAAAAAAGTCTGAGAATTTTGACATTTCGCACTTAAATTTCTGTATCCGCAGCATTCGATCTGTATCCAATCCACAGCATCCAATCGCAGCATAGTCATTTTCCACCCTCTCCCAAACTATTTGAATCCTGCCAATTGCTGCTTGCAGTTATATTGTTATTTGGTAAGGGTTGGGGTTAGTTAAAATAAGAGTTGTGAGGGATAAGGGATGCACTAGAGATGGAGTCAACTGCATTACACTGGACATGAAGCAGCTGGTTGCACTCATGTTCATTCCCTCATTGAAGGAACGCAGCCATATAATCACTAAAGAATGGCAGCCATCTCCACCCTGACTATTCCTGCACACTTACTGTACAGCCACAACATGTACAGAGACTTGACTTCTGCGAGTCATACATCTGGTCACCATTAGAAAAATAAAAAGGACCTGGATTATTATTAAGATTGATGCAAAGTTGACAGTAAATTCAATATTAACTTAAAGCTGAAATCCATAACTTTTGCCTCTCTATTGCCATCTCTGTTTTTAATAGAGAACAGCAGAGTTCTCAATTAAAAGCTACATTAAATGCTGCGTTTCATAACGCTAATAAGATTGCTCTTTGTTGTTTATAAAGCATGTATATCAAACACATCAAAAACTTGGCCTAAATAACCTACGGCAGTGACATCATCAGAATGTGCATCTGCAGAGGCTAGAAATTGACATGAACCAGCGTGTCTTTAGGTTTCTTTGTCTTTAGAGACTGTACTGTGTTGTGTGTCCTAGCAATAGCTAGTTCTTCAAAGAAAAAAGAGAGAAATTAAAAAGGAAGAGAAAATATTATATCATAATATAATTTCTGAGACATTCTTCTAAGAGATGTGTGCCACCTTGATCACAGCCCATCTCTGAGGTTGATCGTCATGAGTTTTGTTTGGGGAAGAAACATGCTGTTCTAGCGCTTAAGGTTTTGAGATGTTTCCTATCAAGGTGCTTCCTTCTACACTCACTATCTTTAGACAGGAGTGAGTCTGTGTGCCCTCCCTAAGATCTTTAGGCTCACATGTTGATCTGGCTGAAAGGGATGAAGCAGGCTTTTCTCTCTCCCTCGTTGTGTTACCAGATCATGCTGTCATCGGGTCTGCATCTCGGCAGTGCTCTTGCACTTTTTATACTGGACAGAGGATGCTGCCTCTATTATAGAGAACGATACCTCTAAGGGTATCATTCTCTACCCTTTTCAGGATCTCCATGACGAGTTAACTCAGTCATGGAGTAAACCTTACATCTCCCATGTCTTTGTGTCATCAAAGATGATTTATTTGACCATTGTGGGTGTGAGGGCACAGGTATATACGATGATGCCCCAGGTGGAAGAGACGCTCACAGGCTCTCTTACCCCTGGTAAGTGCATCGTTACTCAAAAAGCTGACACTCCCACCAAACCATGCAAAAGAATATTAACACTCGTAGACAAAGCTTTTCAGACAGCAGGTAAGGCCGGTGCTGCCCTGAAAACCATGGTGGTTCTGTAGACATAGCAGGCTGACCTGCTAAATGATTTGAGCACAGGCAGGGAGATTAAAAAGGGAACATTTTGTGGATCTATGCCGTGCCACAGATCTCTCTTTTCGGATGACCAAGCAAATGGGCCACACCGTCAGCCACTATGATCAACAAGGAGAGGTGGCATCTGTGGCTTAACCTCATGGGCATCAAGGGGACAATGTGTTCCTCCTTGATGCCCTGTGTCGCCCTCTGGCCTATTTGGCAACTCAGACTCGTTAACACAGTCATCAGTAGGTTCAGGGAGGCCAAAAGACATTCTGAGGTCTTTGACAAATTTCTTTCTCACCATGCTCAAAGGTTAGGCTGTCAGCCACCCAGCCAGGTTGGAGCCCCCTTTGAGCCTTTGTAGTCAGCGCCTGATAAGCTACTTTCTTTACTTTAAAGAGAATTTCGGATTTGCAGGCTCTGTCAGTCTCTCCGTCCTGATTAGACTTTTCTTCTGGACTCATCAAAGCTATTTTGCAACCTCACCCTGACATCTTCCTAAAGTTACATTCTGGACTAAGCATCCGGTCATTCTTGAAGCCTTCTTGAAGTCCCAGCCTTCTGGCCCCATTTACTGTGTCCAGTTTGTGCTCTTCAGATTTACGTCCACCACACTAACCAGTGGCACAAGTCAGAGCAAGTGCAACTGCAGACAGGCATGACCAAGCAAACTATGTCACTTTGGGTGATTGGTTGCCATTGCCATGACCTATGAGGCACGTGGCAAAGCTGTGTCTCTAGCAGTCAGGGATCATTCTACCAGGGGAGTGACATCTTCTAGAGTTCCGGCAAGAGGTCCCCCCTTGCAATCTGTGTGTGATGTGGCACGCTGGTCCTCGATGTACACATTTATCAGGTTTTATAGTTTGGATGTCCATGCTAGTCCAGGCTCACATGTCATTAAGTCAACATCCCAAGGTCATGTCTGAGACCAAATCAGTGTTTGTGCACACACCACACACCCTGAGTGGTCCAGACTCTTCCAGTGTATTAATATTCTCATTCTCATTAGCGTTATGAAACAAGCTGCACCTTATTGCCACTCTGTGGGCTTTATTTCACATCAATTTATAGTCTTCAGGAAGCACATTCTGATAACATTACTGCTGTAGGTTATTTAAGCTGAGTTCTTGGTGTGTTTGACACACGTGCTTCACAACCGGTCAAACCATGAACGTTCATTATGAAATGAACATTAGCATTATGAAATGCAGTATCTTGTTCTAATTTTTTCAGGGAACAGGGTTACAGGCAAGTAGTGATTATGCAGGGGAAAGTCTGTTTAATCTTCAAAGCCACTCAGAATGAGAATTCTTACATGGTTTCTGCTGGTAATTAGATGGTGGCACGTGCACAAAGTGAAGCTCAGTATCTCTTTAGATTTTGCAAATTGACCTTGTTATTTTCAGCTCAGTTATTCATAACTACTTTGTATTAACCACATACCCCCGTCACACACCTAGCATCTTCCTCGCTAGAGTACAGTCCATGACAAATAGGATGGACAAGCTGAAGCTTGAGCTAGAAGGGAACTACAGAGCCGAAAGAACAGCTGTGGTCTCTGGTAAAAGCAAAGGTGGTGGTGTTTGCATCTAAATAAACAGAGCATTGTGTGCCAATGCTGTTATTACCCCACCCCCATTTTTGGAAAATCTGATCACCTAATCCCTCTTCCTTTTTCCCAAATACACCCTCATCATTAAACGTGTGAAACCTACAACAAAGACTGTAAAAGTGTGGTTGGTGGAAGTAGACTCTGGAGGAAGTTCCAGAAGTTCTTTGCTTGTCAGACCACATTAGACTCACACACAGACATTAATCTCTACACCAGTTCTGTTCTGCACCACATAAATAGGTATGTAGATGAAGTAACCACGTTACCACTTAATTAAAACATTTCCCAACCACAAACCCTAGATGAACAAGGATGTCTGACTCCTGCTAAATGAATGCAACACTGCTTTCAAATCTGGTGACCTGGATGAGGTCATCACCAAATTTTTAATCTTTCCTTGGCCCATGCCATTGTCCCTACCTGCTTTACAACAACCACCATTGTGCCAGCACCAAAACAGTGGCCCTCAACGACTTCTGTCCTGTCACTCTCATGCTGACCATTGCTAAGTGTTTTGAGAGGCTGGTCCTCTCCCATCTAAAGATGTGCCTGTCCCCAACCCTAGACCCATTTTAGTTCACCTACAAACCCAACAGGTCAACTGAGGATGCCTTTGTCTCAGCTTTCCACACTACAATGAATCACTTGGAGAACAACACGTCAGAATGCTGTTCATTGATTTTAGTTCCGCTTTCAACACTGTTATCCCTTCCAAGATCACTCCAAGCTAACTGTTCTTGGCCCTCAGTCCCTGCAACTGGACCTTTGGACTTTCTCACTAACATACCCTAGTCTGTTTGGATTAACAACAACTCCTTCACCCTTACTGTGAACACTGGCTGACTTGACAAACATATCTGATACCTACACACATGACTGCATATCTGAACATGCCTACTGCATAGCTCAAAATCCATAATGCAGTTTGTAGACAACACCAGCATGGCAGGTCTCATCAGCAAAGATGATGAGGTTTAGCACCTAGCAGTGTGGTGTGCAAACAACAACCTTGCACTCAACACCTAAAGTACCAAGGAGCTGATTGTGGACTACTGGCACTAGAAATGACCTCACACGCACTCCTATTCACATTGATGGTGACAAAGTGGAGTGTGTGACTAACTTCAAGTTCCCGTGTGTCCATTTAGTGTATAGCAATGCACTGTCTCAGACCAGAATACCATACAGTGGGTGGTAAAAACTGCCCAATACGTCACTGGTGCCCTGCTTCCCTCCATCAAAGACATACACCACAAACGCTACCTACAAAGGGTGAAAAGCATCAAAGACACCTCTCACCCCAGCCGTGGACCATATCAGTCTACTGAGCTGTGAATTAAAATTAAGACTACTACACCCAACTCAGACCTCTTAATATTACTACTAAAAATAATAACTGTACATTTATATGTTTCTATTCATTCTGTTCCATTGTTGCACATTCCCTCTGTTCAATCTACCTCATTAAGCCACTTTGCACTGCTATGATCACAGGCCAATTATATTCAGATTTTTACATTTTATAGCTATATATACACACACATGTACCTCATTCTGAAATATGCACCTTGTGTTTATTGTTACAAAACCGGACTCCCACGCTATGTGGGGAGTGTATTTAAGTTCTGTGTTTTGTATGTGTGTTTGTGGGTTGTTTTGGTGTTTTGGCGTTCTCGTGGTATTTTGTAGTTCATCATTGCTCTTTGTATTCGCTCTTGTCTTGCCTGGCTTTTGGATTTACGCTCGTGTGTTTGGATAATGGTTTTGGATCACCCCTTTGGATACCTCTGCCCTGGTTTTTGTGTTATATCATCATCGCAGTTTGTTTTCTGTGTTTCACTGCTGTTGCACTTGTTGTCACCTCTTTACTTTTTTTACGGTTACTGTTTGTGTTTATTCTGTGTTCACTATTTCATTAAATACTGTTTACTGTTTAGTTCCGTGTTCTGTTATCATTTGTATCACAAACACTACCGGCCCCATCGTTACTTACGTCTCTTTTGCATATTGTATTATATTCACCTTACACTATTTTAACACACTGCACCCTGTGCTGCTGTATTGTATTCTCAACACATGCATTAAGTCTCAGCACCTGTACTTCTGTAAGTCTTTAGCGCAAGTTTGAGTCCTTGTCCAAAGTGTAGACCAGACAATGTGACTGTGAGAAGCGTGTGTTCTTATAGTGGTCGGTGATGAACATGATGCCAATCAGATGTGTGTAATTATGTGTGATTGTGAACGATGATTGGGGGCGAAGCCTGGCGTTTCCATGACAACCTCACACTTGAACTCCTTTTATTCTGTCTATTGTACACATACACACACATGCATTTTTAGGTTTATTTATATATTAGCTATTTGCACTTCTGGTTAACTGCATTTCATTGGCAATGAACTTGTACTTGCATAATGGCAGTAAGGTTGAAGTTTGATATTTTGTCCTTTATAAAGCTGAGAGATGCACCATGGTTTTAAATTTGGTTTTGTTGTGTTTGAAAACAAGAGGCAGCACACAAAGGCATCAGACGATTACCATAGTTTGATGCTACACACACAGAGAGAGAGGCAGTGTGAAATATAGAGAATGAGAACTTGCTCAAAGAGAATGAGCTAGAGAAAGGAGGGGAAGATCTGAAGGAGATGCTGCCAGTCAGCACGTACACCCCAGTATCAGAGACTGTAATGTGCTGCACTGGAAAGAATGGGGGTGAATCGGTCCTGGCAGTCTCACGGAGCACATTTCATGAAGCAAGTTTCACGGCACTTGCATACACAGGCAACTTTGCATCGTGTCACAGAGAGGCAAGAATGTTGATTGTGAGCATTATGAATGTAATTATTCAATGTTACTCCCGGGTTGGGAACTTTTACAGGTTGGGGCTTTTCTTGTTTTGGAAATCTTGCACTTGACGCTTTATTTTATAAGGACAGAAAAGACTAAACAATCCTGTCTAAAGTATTACAAATATAGTAATGTCTTTTTGTTTCTACTTCAGGCTTAATATGTTGCCAGTTCTGTTGAATCTGTTCTGAATTTACATTAAAGGTCCAAGCCTTGATCTACTTTTTAACAGTGACCTTGGAGGACCCCATAAGACCCATTTCTTGACTTCTGGCCCTGTTGTTAGTGGCTCACTGCAGAGTGCTTTTGCTAGGGTGTTTTAGAAAAGACATGTTTTCATTTTACATATTCAAACACAAACAATCAAAAACTAGCAGGCTACTGTCAGCTCACGTGGGGTGAAAGTGTCTACCATATATTCTCCTAAACTTGACATTAAAACTAAAATTGTCCCATTGTTCTGCTCAGCATGCTGTAAAATTCCCAGGAATCTCTTTTCACCCAGCCCAAATTCCTTTTAATTCCATATACAGCAACTAACATTTTAATAGTGTAGTAGCATTTTGTTACAGTGGCTGACGAAGAGAGAACCCTGTATGCAGACAGCTTACAATAAACAAGACTTGATTAAACAAAAACTCCCTTGAGGGGGATAACTCAAAGTAAGTTTAACTAAACTTAAACCAAAGCAAAGCCAACAAGAACACATTCAACATTTAACAACCGGCACAAGACAGCGAACACAAGGGCATTAAATAGGGAAGGAACTAAGGAGGGTAATAAGGGAAAGCAGGTGAAGGGAATTAACTAAAAATGGGATTAAACAAGAACAAAGACCCAGAGTGGAGTCAGAGACCCAGAGCCTGACTCCAAGAAACAAGAACCAAGACCCGGATTGAGTCAGGATCTGGACATCATGCTCTAACAAAACACAGGGACTGCCAGGGTCCTAGCAAGGGAACTAGGAACAACTCAAGACAAGAATCCAGGACCCTGACACATTTAAATATCAAAGCCCATGAGAAGATGGCCAGATACTATAAGTACTATTCTTTAGTTTTCTTTCAAAAATTGTAATTGGCAATATGTTTTAAACAGCTGTTGAAACATAAGAACGATGTCTACTTTGTCTGTGGGGCAACATTATTAGACCTATTTTCATTTTATTGTGTACCTCAATATCTATACTTGAAGTGTATTAATTAATAAAGGCTCTGCCACTGTTATGGCTAAATAGCATGGCCCACCTGACTCATTTTCGACTATCCACTCAACTTTTAACATTATTCTGTGTTTTACAGGGGCATTAATAGAGGCCCGCTATCTACTTGGAGATTAATGGATTAGGCCATAATTACTCCAAAAAGGTCAAAAACATTTTATCTTAGTGGTTTTAAGCACCAAGTCTTATATAAAAATAGCATATGGTTTCGGTGTATTGCATGTGCATGTGTATTTGCACTAGAATAGCCAAAAGCTTATTTAACTATTGACTTAGCCAAGCTAACTTTACCCGGGCTGACATATCCTTAATAATTTTCTATTGACTATTGACCTAAGCTAGCTACATATGCCTGGGCCAGAATGACTACATTTACTAGATTAACTAAAAACATGCTTATACATTTATACTTGCTTATACTTGGCCTCTATTCAAATAAACAAATACTTACATGTCTTTGTAATGTGCTATTCCTTTATCTCATTTCTATTTTTTGTTTTTTAGAATGAATGACTTGTAGTATTCCTCACTCTGGATAAATAATGCAAATAATCCAAATAACTCCAGTAATACCTCTGCTTATGTTCCTAACCCTGATGAATTTAGTCTATGATCTAATAAGCTCTAATTTGAAACACTTTTCAGTAAACACTTTCAGTATTTATAGTATTTTGAGAAATGACTGTTTTGACACACATTCGAAAGAGTCAGTACATCAAAGTATAAAAGTTTGACTTTAGGAGAAAAACAATGGGAATAGTTTAATAACACTATGTTTTAATTTTTTGGGCTGACGTCTTGGCTCTCTAGCTCATTTTGATTGTTTATTTTAGCAAGACTACTTTGTTACCTGCATTTTTAAAAGTTTTATTAACAAAGTTCGGGAGGAGCGCGGTCATGTAATGCAACCAATCATCACGCAGGGGGTGCGTATATATAGCCGTCCCTCACCTCCGTTACATGACAGTCTTGCAGCATCCCTCCACCACACCATCGCTGGTATCTACCTCAGTCAAGGATGGAGGGAGTACTCTGGGTTCGGGCCAAATTCCGAGCTCAGAGCCCTCCCTCCGGAAAGCACGCCAAATATGCATTACGGTAATTTGCGATTACATGTTAGTTCAAACTCGTGAATTAACATGTAATGTTAGGGTAGGAAATTTTGAGAGTCTAGCAATAGGAACCTAGATTTGAAAGATCCCACTCTCCCTTCAGAGCACTCTCCAAAGCCATGCCTTAGCCAACATGCCTTAGCCAACATGCCTTAGCCAACATGCCTTAGCCAACATGCCTTAGCCAACATGCCTTAGCCAACATGCCTTAGCCAACATGCCTTAGCCATCCCACATAAGTGGGATATTTTGTCAATGATTGGATGAACTTTTATGGTCCTGTGCCATCCACAGAAGATATATATTTAGATAAATATATTTGGACTACTTAGTGATTGTTATCGGGATGGGTTAGGGTTAGACAAATGTTTCTGGACAAAATCGCATGCCGTGCTTTAAATACATACAATTATAGACAGGACCATGCGCAGACCTTTTAAGGGGCATGTGCTAAATCTGAAAAAGGGCACCCCTCCCCTTTTTATTGGTCACATCTTAATGACAAATAAATAACACAAAATAATATTTAATTATTTACACTTTATAATTATTCACTATTACTAACAACCATCATAATAATGAAAAATTTATAAAATATTGTGAAACGTACAGTTGCAGTGAAAAGTTTAATTGTGCCAGAGCTCTTCCCTATATACACATATATTAATATGATAAAATATAATGATTTCATAGTGATCTGATTCTGTAATGTTTTTAGTTACTACAACATTACTGTAGTAAAGCCATGTCTTCTGCATTTACACATGTGAAGACAAGAGGAGAGTATAGAATACTAGATTCAAAAATTAGCAAGCTAGCCAGGCACGTGCACAGGTAGGGCTCAACCTGTGCAGAGCACATGCCCTTTTTGTAATTACACTCGGAAGTGCCTTTTTTTTGGGGAGTTTTTTTTATATAAATCAATGCTATTGGTTACCCTTTACGTCTGTTTGTCTTTTTAACAAATATTTAACCAATTAAAGGCATTAAAAAGC
>JAZGTI010012817.1:0-13649 GCA_036877585.1 Botia kubotai
TGTCCAGTCTTGCTTCCGATTCAAGTTTAAATTCACTTTATTTAGCATAATGGAAATACATACTTGCGATTAATAATGGTGAACACCTTAGCTTCTTGAAGTGTGTGTGGTAAAAACTGTATGCGTTCCCTCCCTCAAGCCTGCTAACTCTACGTGAATGAAACACAGACTTAAAAACCCTATGTGCACATATATATCGGTATATGGTGAAAACTTTAGCATTGTTACAAAGCCGGGCTCCCGCAACAGCGAGGAGCATGAGGACTCTTATTTTGATGTCTAGTTTGTGTCGCGTGCTTATGATGTCACTATTGTTTTATGTCACTTCCTGGTTTTGTTTGATTGTTTGTACCTGTGTTCAGTTGATTAGTCTGTCTATTTAAGTTCCTAGTCTCTGATCTTTCGTATGGGTTATTGTTTAGGAGTGTTCATAATTTATCGTTCGTGGTCTAATATTCTAGTTGCTTTTCGTGTCTCGTCTGGTTTTGAATTACGCTTGACTTTTCGGATTACTCTCTTGAATCGCCCTTTGGATACTGTTGCCTGGTTTTTGGTTTGTACGTTTATCACCGTGGTTTGTGTTTTTGTAGTTTCACTAGACACTGCTGTTGCACTTGTTGTCGCCCTTTTTGTTTAACGGTTGGTGTTTGTGTTTATTGTTTCATTAAATATCCTTTGTTTTAGTTTTGAGTCTCCATTCAGTCATTCACACAAACACAACCGTCCCATCCAGTCCACCGTAAGAAGCATCTGCTAAGTGTGTGAGCGTGTCTAATTCGCTCGGGGGAAGCATACCCCTGAATTTCTTTAGACGCTCAGCCCCCATCGGTCGCCTCGGATAAATAGAGGTTGGCATAGGTCCATACCTTCGCTCGACCATCTTGGTTAAACATTGTTTGACATCTTGCCAGAGAGAATCGCTCAACCACATCTTGTGTAATTTGCAACAATGGCCTCCTATAATGGCAAGTGATACGTCTTATAACGTTCATATAAGTACAATGCGATTTATAATATGCGTGTATTAATACGATTAATATTAAGTGTATATTGTAATCCTAGGATATTGTATTTGAGTAACTTTTAAGGTATTCTTTCCTTTGTATCGGTTATGTTGGACCGTTATATGCTCGTATCATTATAGGAGCTCCTTTATTTTGAAAAGTTTTAACGATGTACTTGTTTTGAATCGTTTGATGCGTGCTGATAGGGATGGTGTAAGGATCATGCGACCGCAAGGCCTTACAGTAAATCGGAGATGCCGTAAGTTTCAATATGGCCCTTTTTGTTTACATCGTATAGGTTCAAATGATGTGGCATATATACGATTCAGGTCAATGGTCAAACCTAATCATTTTGACATAAAGTGCTGCATATTTACTACTTGGGTGTCTCCTCTAGTTGCTAAGAGAGAGTGTCAGCTTTAGTGTTCTTTGAACCAGGGCAATAGGTTACTGTAAAATTAAACCTGGGGTTGAGACGTTTTGCGGATCACAGATATTCTAGGTTCTTGTGATATGTGATGACTGTAAAGGGGTGACCAATGGCGTCACTCCTCCAAAGCTAGTTTCATTGCTAGCGGTTCACGATTGCCTACATCACAGTTCCATTCTGCTGGTGAGAGCTTGCGTGAAAAGTAAGCACATGGAAACATTTTAGGTGGATATCCCAGTATTAGATGCATCTACCTCCACTATAAATGGCTGTTCAGGGTCGGGATGTTGAAGGACTGGGACTGAAGTAAATCATGTCTTTAGTTCTGAGAATGCCCGGAGAGTTTCAGGGGACCAGACTAATTTACCTGAGGTGCGTTTAGTGAGAGAAGTTAATGGTAGAGCAACAAAGCTGAAACCTCTAATAAAGCACCGATAACAATTTGCAAACCCTAGAAATCATTGAAGTTCTCTTACAGTTTTGGGTTGTAGCCAATCGGCAACAGCCCGCACCTTCCCTTCATCCATGGCTACTCCCTCCTGACTGATAATGTAACCTAGGAATGCGGTACTAGTCTTGTGAAACTCTTATCCCATTTAACATATAACTTGCTGTATGAGCCGTTTCAAGACCACTCTGACGTGGAAAATATGCTTTTCTATAGACCTGGAGTAAATCAAGATATAATCAATACACTATCACCCATTTGTCTAACATATCTCTAAAAATATCGTTCAAAAATGACTGAAATACTGAAGGGCTATTTGCTAAGCCGAAGGGCATTACTAGGTATTCATAATGACCAATAGAGGTTGAAAAGGCCATCTTCCATTCATCTCCCTCCTTAAAAGTTGTACACACTGTGTAGATCTAGTTTAGTATGATACCTGGCTTGTCTTAACTGTTCTAGGGCTACTGGAACGAGAGGGAGTGGAGAGTGGAACTTGATTGTTACAATCTTTAGACTTCAGTAATCAATGCAGGGCCTCAACCCCCCCGTCCTTCTTCTTAAGAAAGAAGAACCCGGCTGACACTGGAGAGTTTGATGGGCGGATGAAACCCATGGCTTATATCTTCTCAAAAATAATTTCATAGCCTCTGACTCGGGTTGAGACAAGGAAAAAATACGACTTTTAGGGGGAGCAGCTTCAGGTACCAAGTCAATAGTGCAGTCTACTGTGCGGTGGGGAGGTAATTGGGAGGCCTTTTTCTTACTAAAGGCCTCGGCTAGATTAAAATATTCTAGAGGGATGTTTAGGTTTAGGAGTTTGTGGTTTGAGGTTTGGTAACACAGGTTACACGGGTAAGACAGCGACTATGGCAGTTTGATCCCCATTGGACAATTTTTTACCCTTCTTCCAAGAAATGACGGGATCGTAATCAGGGCACTCCCAGAACAATGGAATGATTCGGTGAGGAAATAACATAGAACTGAATCATCTCCGAGTGGACAGCATCTATCTGCAGCCAAATGTCTTTCGTCATGTGCTCCACCCTTCCTGTCTCCAGGCTCCTGAATCAATTAGGGCAAATGTGGTTACTACATTTCTGATTAAAATAAAAGCAACGGGCATCTCAATACTACTGCTGTAAGAAGCAGAAACAGTCGTAACACTTACTCGCAGACAGCTTAGTGGTGGTTGTGTTGGGCAGTTAGATTTGGTGTGGCCAGGTTGTGCACAGTAAAGGCATAGGCGTTCCTCTGGTGAACGGTGAGTATAACCTACTTGCATGGGTTCAATGGAGGCAGAGGGTTCATGGAGCTGGCGGAGCAGAGGTTGAACAGGATGCCGGGAACAGATCAAATTATCCATCTGGATAGCAAGCTCAATGTAATCACCCAGGTTTTTTTCTTCATCTCGACAGGCCAGTTCTGACTGGAGTTCATGGGTTAGGCCTCTGCGGAACAGCAATTTTAATTTGTCTTCTACCCACTCTGTCTGTGCTTCAAGTGTGCGAAACGTGAGAGCATATTCCGCGGTGGTTTGTCTTCCTCGGGTGAGAGATAAGAATTGTTTACCTGGTCTTTTACCCTTTGATGGATGTTCGAACACCTCCCTGAATTGTTGAAGGAAAGTATCAAACATAGGGAAAATAGAGCCATCCATTTTCCAAACAGCAGTCGCCCAGTCTAAAGCCCTTCCTAAAAGTAATGAACACACAAAGCCAGTACGACTGCTCTCTGTGGGATATAGCGAAGGTTGTTGGCTAACAAATAGAGAGCATTGTAACAGGAAACCTTTGCATTTGGAAGGGTTACCATCAAACCTCTCCGGGAAGGCAAGCCGTGGACTGACCGGAGAGGAAATGGCAGTTGGCATGTGGCTGGGCATTTGAGGGGCTGCTGCCGTTGCATCGAGCGAGGTTAGATGAACTCCCTGTAAGGCTTTCACTAGTTCCTCTGTGAGAGTCATCAATCAGTTAAGCTGATGCTGGTGCATAGCAAGTTGTGTTGCCTGAACAGACAGCTCGGTTGATAGCTGTAGAATAGCTGCTGGATCGTTGTTTGGTAAAGTCTTCTGTGACGAAGAGTCAGAGGCATTTGGATCTATATGAAGCTTGTTTATTAAACGTAGTCAGACAGGCAAAGAAGGAAAAATAAAGATAATTAAAGCCAAATATAAAGAGGCTATAAGGATATATGGAGTTGTTGTGTCACTGATGTGAAAAACATTAAAGCCGTCTTTATGATGGCAGCATTTAAAAAAACCCTTTCACTTAATAATTACTGTTGGGTGTATTTTTGCTAAATTTTGAACATATAAATTAGCAAAATTCTATCCACAATTAAAGGGTCAATCATGCCTCTCATATTAGTGAATGACTGGAATCTTTTTGGCCGGGAACCATGTTTTGGTTTTACCTCTACCTTGCCTCAACACACCTGCCTGAGAGTTTTTAGTCTGCCAGTAAGACCTTGATTAGCCACTGCTTGTGTGTTTGATTTGTGTTAGATGCTGGCCCTCCAGAAGCAGAGCCGGATACCCCTGCCGTAAAAACTCATGTCATACTGTCTTGCCATTCTGGAGATTTACCAATTTGTATACTTGTTAAATTTTGTTGTTCTTTTTGCTATGAGCTCTGCTGAAAACATGGACTTTGAAATTTTTTTTTTAATTGACAATTTTTTTCATGTAAAAAGTAGCACCAGGCTCTTCAACTCCATTCCTAGAGGGCCAGATCAAACACACACAACAAGTTCCTTAAGGTATTCAGAATTCTCTGAAAATTACAGACACATGGTTAACCCATTGGGATCCCTGATGTGGCATGAGCAACAATAGGAAAATGGTAGGTCCTTATTCTCATTATTGGACAACCCATCTGTATTCATGTACAATCTTATCCATCATACTGTACGATAAACAGTTATAAATTAAAATACTGATCATCGTCTATCAACGTACGTTATTTTCTATAGTATCTGCTGTATATTGTGGGTTTAGACAGGGCTTTAATTTTAAAAGGGGGGCTTTTATAATTCTTCGCAGGATGAAGTCATTTTGTGACGTCACAAGCAGTGTGTCATGTCCCTTCGGTCTGCACTATTTCGGCTGAGAAAAGGTATAAGGTGATATTTCTAATAACTTAAGAATATATCGTGTGTATATCAGTACTAAATGTTTAAATGTAATTTCAGGTTAAAATATATTCAACAACACAGTTCCATTACTGTAATGAATAAATAAATGTACTGTAATATGTTAAGGCCTTTTGACAGGAACAATTTGACCAAACACCATTTTATCATAAGACCGTATTGTGTACACCTTACTGTTTTATCTTACACAGAATATTTTTACATATCACGCGATCTCTAGTTACACCAAGCTTGTTTTGTGTTTTATATCAGAATAACCGGCTGGCACTAGTTTGTAAAAAAAACAACTACATTTTACAGATAAGTCACAATAATTTATCAGTTTTAAATGACTGTTAATTGTGACCTCTGTTAATTTGACCTGAATCGACATTTTCTGCCAATTTATTAAGTGACAGCATAATAAGAGGGATAGCAGGTCGCGGTTACTGTATTGGTCTGTTTTTATGATAACAGCTTATCCGATCCTTTCACGAAAAGTGGATCAGAGTACATCATTTGAAAGTGTATTGCATAGTACGACCCATTCAATAGGGTGCAGTTAATATGTTGACTGTTGATTATCCCTTACGTTTGTGGTGTACACACATTACATTTTATAATCTGTAGCACTCCTAGAATGTCCACTTTAGAAGCATAGGTAGGCTCTCCTTCCTAATGAATTGTTTTACTTAGAAGGTTCATGTCTTGAAATGGTTCAATAAGATTTTTTAAATATAAGGAGTTAAATAAATACAGAGGTAATATATAACAGATATCTAAACAGAAAACAAATGCTTTAAGCTGTCAAGTTAAAAATGTAATTTAATTTTACATTTCAAATTGGTTTTGTCAGATTGGGACCTTGAGTGAAGACCCGTCCTACAGGAATATTGTCATTATTCTACCAGTGAAAATTACCTTTTTAACAAGCAGAAAACTCTGTTCTAATAACAAAATTCCAAACAACGTTCTAATACTGTTGTAAAGATGGAGTATGTTAAAGTGGTGATTGGAGACGTCGGGGATCCTGAACTTTTTAAAATTAAAAATGACAACGCTAAAGAAGGAAGAGGTTGGTACCCAATTTTATTAATGAAATAATTCAAGTGTCATCATACTTTTTCATAGTAATTGCAAAACATAATTCATTGGTATATGCAAAATGTATGCATATATTATAATTAACTAACACCCCGGCATTTGCAAAGTATTGTTTGTGGAAAAGCAGATCAAAGTGCAGCACTTGAAGGTAAGTTGTATACTACAACCCGCTCAATAGTGTGCAGCTAATCTGTTCACTTGCATTACACACTGATATTGCAGAGCAATGTCTGTGCACCAGTGTCAGTAAGTCATGTAAGGACATGGATTGACTCTTTGGTGAGTTGCACTGCAGGGTTCAGTTAAGGAGTGCAGTTTGATACATGGTTCCAGGCCCAGTACAACACACAAATGGAGTCAAGGATGAAAAGAATATATAAACAGAATTATTTAGGTTGTACGTAAATTTTGTTTTTTTACTGTTCATTTTAGATGTGATGGAAGTGAAAGAGGAAATGCAAGAAGTGGAGGAAAAACATCAGGAACCTCATAATTTCATAAGTGGAGAAGAATCTTTTAGTTCACAAACTGAAAACAATTTATCAAAAAAATGTACATTCATCTGCCCTCATTGTGGAAAGAGTTTCAAGCAAAAAGGACACCTTGAAGATCATATAAGGATTCACACCGGAGAGAGACCTTTCATTTGTCTTCAGTGTGGAAAGAGTTTTACACATAAAGGAAACCTTAAGGATCACATGAGAATTCACTCTGGAGAGAGGCGATTTGCATGCCCTCAGTGTGGAAAAAGATTTACACATAAAGCAAATCTCACAGATCACATAAGAATTCACACTGGAGAGAAGCCTTTCACATGCAGCAATTGTGGAAAGAGTTTTACACATGCCACAAGCCTCAAAACTCATTTGTTGTCTCACTCTGGAGAAAGGCCTTACAGCTGTGATCAGTGTGGTCAAAAATTTAGCTTGGCAGCACACCTGAAAAGACACCTGAAAATCCATACAAATGAGAGGCCCTACATTTGCTCTTTTTGTGGAAAGAGTTTTTTATGGCTATGCTATTTTAAAGACCACCAAAAAATACATGCTGGTGTGAAAACTCATGTGTGCTCTGAGTGTGGGAGTGCCTTTACTAGAGCCAGTGAATTAAAAATGCACCAAAGAATCCATACTGGAGAAAAACCTTACAAATGCAAATATTGTGGAAAGTGTTTTACAGAGTCTGGAAACCTGAAAAAACATGAGAGAGTGCATACTGGAGAAAAGCCATACCCCTGTCCTTCCTGTGGTAGAAGTTTCAGCCAATTTAGCCATCTACTGAGACATTTAAAACAGCATTGTCCAAAGCTGTCACAGTTTATCCTCAGCCCCCAGGATGAAAAACTTTCATCTTCTGGCCTAAAGGTTAATGTTGGACCTGAGGTTAAACAAACTTCATCTTGTAATCTGACAGTGAATGTGCCTGAAGTCGAACAGACTTCATCCTAGGGTCTTAAAATGAACACTGGATGAACTTTGTTAATCTTCAGATCAAACGTGTTTAAGTAAATAGTATGAAATACGAAGTCAGAAATAAAAGAATTTCTCAAATTTATTTTCTCTCATAATTTTCTCACATCATGTCATCCCAGATTCTTATGACTATCCTTCTTCACCCATACACAATCAGGGTTATATTAAATAATATCCTGGCTCTTCCCAGCTTTATAATGACATTAATCAGCATTCAGCATTTTAAAGCTCCAAAAAGTACATCCATCTTTAAAGTAATCCAAATGATTACAGTGTGTTAATATATGTTTTTTAAAGTAAAACAATACATTTGTGAGAGAAAAAGATTAATGTTTTGAGTGTATTTAGCGAAGACATCAGAAGACATGTATTAACCCACTGGAGTCATATGGGTTACTTTTATGATGAATGAATCAACTTTTGGAGCTTCAAAACGCTGAACCCTGATCAATGCCATTGTCAAAAGGGAAAGAGTTGGGAAATTATTAAACATAGATTTGATGTGTTTGGCTGAGGAAAAAAGTAATTAACAATTGAGATGGTGTGGGGAGTAAATTATGAGAGAATTTTCATTCTGGGGTGGAGTTTGCTGTAATGGTAGTACTTAATTATTTTTACATGGAAGGGCTATGCATTGAGTTAATATAATGAGGATTGAAAAGTCATTTAATGTTGACCATGTCAAGTCATTAAACTGGTTGACCATGGTGTTTGTACATCAAATTCAAGGATTTGATTCCTAGTCACATATATTGATAGAATGTATACCTTGAATGCAATGCAGTTTGCTTGGATAAAAATGTTTTACCATGCTTTAAACAGCTATTGTTGATGAGGTTATTTTAACCATACCCACATTTATCTTTGTAGTTTGTTTACAAAAATAATAGTGTTTAGCTGTGTGCTAGTTTATTGGGTGTTAGTTACATAAATGGCATTTATTTATCCTAGATTAAAGGAATGTCTAGTATATGGAAGTTAATTTCAACTTTAGTTTTTCATAGCGATAGAGTCATGGGCAGCAGAGCCAATATTAAATTCAGCTATTTAGACATTTTTAGGGTAGCAAAATACAGAGACTTGTCAGTTTTAAAAGGTAGGTAAATATGTTTCACATAGCTTTTGATGTCAAAGTCCTTACATTAAATAAACTTTTTTTGGTGGTTTGATACAAATTTATCAGTAATTTTAAGCTACTTTAGACTGCATGACATGCCCTCATTCATATTAATCATTTAGCAGATTTTAAACATATGCAGTTATTGGTAATAATAATAAATGATGACAAAATTGTATCAAAAATGTTTGATTTTAAGGAAATTACTGTTTTGTTAGTATGACAAGCAATGCATTTATAAAAGATTATTACATATACAGTGTTGTATATACATATACAGTGTTGTAATATAGAACGAATTATAACACTAGATGTGGTAAATCTCCTGAGGGACAAATACTTCTTTACGGTCAAATAAAATTAATGTATTATGTTGAATTTATAATCAATAATTTGTGATCATGTTGGTGAATGTTAAATGACAGGATTGCTGTCACGTAAATCAGCAGATTGTTTTGTTTACTTTGATATACAACATGCACACAAGCCTTTTAAAAATATCATAGCTGACCAGATGGGGAGCATTTTAACTCCTACTCATGAAGACTGCACAAAATTGCACAGTGTATAGGCCTACATTTGCCACAATATTGAGAGTAAACACACACTGTCTGCTATCTGTATAAATTTGTTAGTTTATAATTAGGGGCCAGGCCCCAAAGGGGTGAAGACCCTTATTTGTTATTGTTAGTTTTCTTCTGCTCTTGCATCTATGACAGCACATGAAACTGTATGGTAAAAAGTAATGAAATTTAGCACACAGATAGATAACAGTCTGAAATGTTACCATTTTACCAGCAAAATTGGACTCTGAAAACCTCTTAAGCTTCCAACAGTTGCAGAATTGCTTTTTCCATAATGTTTCCTTGGCTCATTTGAAATTTTTTAAACGCGTTATTTTCCATCATGAAAAACTTTCAACCATTTGAAATTTTTTGAGAAGCATTGAGGAACAAGAAAACTATAGGTGGATTCCAATTAAGGTTTAAAAATATCTCTGCAACGATCAAGAAAATTGGGGGGAACCTGAGCTAAATTTCAAGTGTTGTTGCAAACAGTCAGAATATTTATGCCAAAATTGTTTCAGAATTTTCTTTTAAATTTACAGACAGTGCTAAAATTCTGTTTTCACTTTGTCATTATATGGTATTGAGTGTAGATTAATGAGAAAAACATCTGCAAGCAGTTATGACAGGCCCAAAGCACTACAGTGCTATTGCCACCTGGTACATCTGAGAAAACAATGCATAGTTGTCGCATGCATTTAATTCCTAAAATAATTAAGGACTTCTAAAGTCTGTTCTAGGTCCTTTATAAATGACACACTTCCTGCTACCAGCTGGTGGCAAATAACTGATTCACAATACCTGCGTCATTGTGATCCGCCCACAACACCAAACATATTTTATGTAGATCACTCAATGCACACAGAAGATATGAGACACTTCCTGTTCCATTTATTGTCATAAATTCATTTTCTTATCATGGCAACACCGTTTTTTGAGATGATAATCATGGTTTAGCATTTTCGATATCTCTTCTCTGACCAAGTATGAAACGACTTGGGGTAAATTTAAAAGGACTCTTTTAAACAATGTTTTAAGTGACATTCTTCCTTCTGCCAGTTGGTTGCGCTATGACTGTGAAAGCCACCTCTATGTCATCAGTCCCTAGGATCAAACATACAGCTCAAATTTGAATGAAATCACTCAATTTACACAGCAGATATGAGCCTCTTAGAGATCTTTTGCATGCATTGAGTGATTTATGTCAAATTTAGGAAATATGTTTGGTGTTGCAGGCTGATCACAATGATGTGGCAATGATTGTGAGTCACAGTTATAGGGCCACCAACTGGCAGCAGGAACTGTGTCACTTACTAAAGACTTACATGCACGCGCCTGTATGAAACTTAGTAAGTGAACCACTCCTGTTGCCCCAAACAACTTTCACCCTGACACCTATTAGCTCCACTCAAGCGGTAGTCAGCCATTGTGGATTTTTTGAAAAGCGCATACCATGAACTTTTAAATACTTCCTCTAGGGGTTTTAAGTTATTGTCACCAAACCTGGTGAGCATCAAGCCAAGACATTGAATAGTCAACTTACATTTAGCCAAGTCACTTCAGCCTTGATCAGAATAATGTAGAGGCATGGCTGATATAAATTTCTAAATGGATTTGTTATATCTTAAACATTGTTTCCATGGCAACGCGCCAACCTTTAAAACCATATTCAGGTGTATTTGAGGTTCTTAACAGTTGTCCCTAAATTTAGGAGCTGTAGTACCCCCTTTTAACTAAATTAAAGTTAAAAAAGCTAATTGGGATTAGTTTTGCCTACAGTCACTAAACTTAGTATGTGTATTGTTCAAGTCAGACATCTTTGAAAATTACAGGACAAATTACAGTGTACAGGATGGAAGACCAGGAAGTTGACCATTTTGGATTGTATGTGGATATTGGAGTGATATCTACCCGATATGCCGTGATGCCAAGCTGATGCCGAGCAGATAAAGGGAGCAGTGTCTGGGGCCTGGGTCTGGGGGTTACAATCACGTCAAGACAGGATGTGTTTAATCGCCTCCATCTGATTCTCCACCATTTAAAACTGGCTGGCAAAGTTTTCGGCAAACAGGTCACCCTGGGAGATGGGAGCATCGAGAAAGTATACTTTCTTTGTGTCTCAAATCCCAGAAAGGTTTAGCCATAGATGTCGTTCCTGTACTACCATGATCAACATCGCTCGACCCAGCACTCATGCTGTGACTTTCAAACCAGGAACCAATCATCCAGCTGCAAGCACACCGGGTCACTATTGTCACTTTCCAAATCCTGAGGAAATGACATCTTGTCTGATGGCCACAACATCTTATAATGAGGGAACAGCGTCCTTTCACGTGGCCACGACTTAGGTAAATGATGATCATACGCGCTTCATTCGTTACAGAAGAGACATGGATCTTTGGATTTTTAAGGGAACACAGTATTAATGAGGAAATCATGGCCAGAATTGAACAAGACAAGGTAATCGGTCATTTTTATTGTTTATTAATATGTAAATGTATATGAAAGATGCAAGTTTTACCGTGTACACCACAGGCGTCATTTGATCAAGCTTGAGCTCACGGAATTCATACGTATTTTAGAAGGTCTGCGATTTGTGTCAATTCTGGCTATGTGAAACAGCGTACGATTATTAGAAAAATTACTAAAAAAAGACGCTAACACCAACAACATGGACCAAGGCAGGAGAGAGAGCAAGCTCAAATCATGGTAGCGGCAGATAGCTGTGGCATGATTTTTGAGAGCGTGTACATAGGGTATATATATATATATATATATACCCTATGTATAAGCTATGCATAAATAGTTTTTTTAAGGCGATTCTTATCAGTGCTGCATGGTCAGTCAGATTGTACGAAGAACCAAAGCCTGTCCTAGGAACCAAAGTTGTTGCACACTGACTGATTTACAGTGTTGCACACAGGTAGACAGTTTGATGAATGCTCATCTCTGCACACTTGTTTATGCATTTAATGCCTTGATGTAAATACATTTGTGAAGAATCTCTTCTCTGACTCTCTTACCTGAATCCTGTTCATTTTTGGCTGCCTTAACCAGCGTATTATAGTAGCGTGACTCCTCTACAAAGATAGCGTGATGGCACCTGTTTATTATTAAATGCAGCGTATTATTACTGATATTGCCTGTTACTTCTCAATGTTTAAAGCATGATTATTTTAGAGAATCTTCATTAAGTCAATGTTTTTTTTCAATTTGACAGACCCTGATCAGTGTTGCGCACAGAGGAGCCTTTTTTCTGATGACATGTCTCCACATGCTGCACAATCTGCGATAGCAACAACATATCGCGAGCCCAAAGAAGTTTTCTGTACGTTCAGCAGCGCTGATAGTGTCACATGATCCTGTGAGCAGATCAAGAAGTAAAAGCATAGAATGCTGCTGACTTTCTGAGGAAGCTGTCAGAGGTTAATGTTGTACTGTGTAAGTGTAAGATGTGTAAGATATACATTACTGTATTAATTCAATGCCCTTTACTATACAAAATATATACATATAAATTTATGTTTTTAAAAAGGGGCAAAAAGAGCCCATGTCACACCTCTACTGACCTTACTCCACTGGCTACCTGTAGCCACCCACCAATTTAAATTAAATTTAACTCTCTGACACTAGCCTTTAGGAGAGTCACCGGAACCTCTCTCTCCTACCTCAAGTCACTCCTCCAGACATATATCCCCTCCCGCCAGCTACCGTCAGTTAATGAGTGACGTCTAATCGTTCCCCCACAACAAGGTACCAAATCACGCTCTAAAACTTTTACCTGTTCTGTTCCTTTGTGGTGGAATGAACTCCCAGCCTTCACACAAGCTGCTGAGACCATCACAACCTTTAAAAAACAACTCAAAACACACCTGTTTTGCAGACACCTGACTACCAAATAAACCTTCTGTTCATTTTGTCTCTAGTAACAGTATACAATATCCACTTGTAAATGTAGCTTGTAGACTCGGCTTGTTGGTTCTTAGGACAAACTGTTTAATCCTTTTGACGCTTGTAAGTCGCTTTGGATAAAAAGGTCTGCTAAATGAATAAAACTTATAATGATAAAACTGCATTACATTTACATTTTTTTACATTTACATTTAGTCATTTAGCTGACGCTTTTATCCAAAGCGACTTACAAATCAGGACAGGAAGCAACTTCGATTACAATAAGGGACAACAGTGAATAAGTGCTATACACAGGGCTCAGGTTTTCCAACACAGTATAAGAGAGGTTTTTTTTTGTCCCCAAGTAGAAGTGGGGGTGTGTTAGTAAACTAGTCGCGGAAGAAAAGACGAAAAAGATGAGTTTTTAGTTGTTTCTTAAAAATGGCTAATGACTCAGCCATTCTGATGGAGATATGGAGTTCATT